>JANHFX010004756.1:76474-114335 GCA_027560015.1 Chloroceryle amazona | reverse complement strand
TAGAAGAAGGAAGGTTTTTTAACCCCAATCCCCTGCTGTAACAAGCCCAGGGTATGAACAGTTCTCCAAAACCCCGAGGGCAATAGCACCATAGGCAAGGGGGAGCCGGCGAGGGGGGACAGGGGTGGGGGGACTGGAAGGCATTACATCAGCAGTTTTTGCTGTGGAATGTATATCTCGGGGACAGCTGACCACAGGGCTTGATGCACTACAACCAGCTATAGAGGCTGGGATAATACACTCCCAAGCAGAGTGCGGGGTTTTTGCAGCTTGTCTCCGACTCCCTCTCTCCAACCTCCTAGGGGTATGACTCCCACCACACCTTTCATTCGCTTGCCTGAAGTGCGGCATTACCCACGTCCACTCAGTCATCCCACAGAGGGGAGGGAAAAGAGAAGAAAGTGGTGTTTGTGAACTCAGCAAAATATTTCAGGGCTTGTTATATGCCTGTTATCACAATTAATGCAGGAGGAAAAATAAGACCGAGGTACACCTGGATTTTGTCTATTATATTCTTTAACTTAGGCAGGTATGTCAGGATTTAGAATAGATCTGCTAAGTATTATATTTGACTGCTGATTTCCTTAAGGAAACATAAGTGTAATGTTCTACCTCATCACTCTAGTTAAGTCCTTTCTGTTTCTTTGAGTCTTTTACAGTGAAGGGGCTGCACTTTCTCTTTTTAACTTGGGCAACAAAGTCATATCCATGTGGAAGCAGGACAGGTATTCTGAGTATGCCCACGTAGAACCAGACAGGAGAAGCAAAGCATCAGAAAGAGATTGGTAGCAGGGGCTCCCCTATGGAAAGGATTTCCTGAATGATTAAAACGACAACCCCCTCTTTAAACAGACTGGAGTAGAAGCAGATAAGCTGCTCCATTCACTCCTTAGTTCATTCATTCATTCATCTCCATTCATTCTCTCTTCATTATGCCAAGAATATGGTGAGTCCATTTAACCCTTCAGGCAAAGAAAGTGAACCCTACACTAGCTACTAATTTGAAAGCCAGGGTCAACCGCTTTTGGGCACTGAGATGTCAAATTTAAGAGCAGACCTGAAAAACACTATCAGAGTCACTTGGAGGAAAGAAGTGCAGTGTGTGCCGATACTTCTTCCAAGGTGGTTTGTGGAAGCCTAAGGTAGGTAGCCCAAACACCACATAAACACAGCCCATAAAAATGGTTCTCATCCCAAGCTGCTTCTCAATTAACTCTATTACTATTAGCACGTGTATGTTTGATATTCAGCTCACCAGAAAAGTTTGGTTTTTAAAATCGCTCAAAGGTTTTTATAAAAACATATTTTTAATGAGGAAACAAACTAGTCTGCAGTTCCTGTATGAGCTTAGTTATTGACAATTATCTTCTGTCTCTGTTTCGAGCTAAAACAAGTTATCACTGGAAGCCTCTACATCATTTTGTTCTAGAAGAAGGGAAAATTGTTGGGCTTTTTTTTTTTATTATTTTCAGAGCTATGCTGATGATCAGTGAATTTGTCATTGGAAAGGATTGTTCATTGTAGTCACATTTGAAGAAACTGGCATAGAAATACAGTCCTGGACAGTGGGTCAGGACAAGCAGTCATTTTTAGTTACTGAGGATTTCCATTTTATCAAATGCTGCCTTCTTGCTATTGTGATGAAGATAGATGAAGTCAGTAAAACCAATTTAGAGACACAAAGGAAGGAAATTCCCTCCCTATACATTTCTGTCAATAGATAAATGCCTTCCTTGACGTTTCTCTTACCCCCATTATCTTCCTCACAGAAAATCCCCCCCCATTCAAACATTAACCATACAGTTCCTATGTTAGTGCTTGAAATGTGTACAAACAAGAAAAGCTACATGCTCATAATGTGTTACTGGCTCCCACCAATATATCCTTCATTTCAATATATCTATATATTTACTGGACTGGTGACATGCCACATTTAACTACTGTGAGGACAGGGAAAGACAGTTAAAGTCTGTCAGTCTGGTTCCCTACCTATGCTCTGGATACTCCGAACAAGATCAAAATCCTGTGTGTACAGAAGCATAGCTGCTAGGTTTCTTGATTTGAGTCTAGCATGGGATGTCGTTTGGCAGTTTGCATCACTACAACACCAGCACACCATAACCAACACCAGCAACCTACTAGATGCATCCTCCATTCATAATGAGAGGCAAGTCTTGCCCTGTGGAGCCTAGCAGACCTGACTGCAGGGTGAGGTATTGTTATCCCTGCTTTACTGACAGACGACTGAAACACAGAGAAGATTTTTTTTGTCTGGGAAGTCTGTAGACTTCTCCCAGACTACCAAATGGGTCTATGATGAAACAAGGGATGGAACTCCAGTCTGTCCAGTTTAAAACCACTCTTTCCTCAAAACACATTTCTAGCACAGGTGTTTTTCAAGTCTAATTCTAAAAAATCGATACCAATCTAGACTAGGACATCCCAAATTTCAGGAAATGTTCCTATTTTTTTCAACTTGGTTAGATTTTTTTTGGAAGAAAGTACCAGATGTATCTTCATTGTTTTCATTTTCCATCGAGCCTTATGTTTTCATTAAATTGCAATCCTCTTTGTTGCCCTGGCCAAGAGTGCAGAAAGCACTAGCAGAGCTCTGTGGATTTAGGCTAGGCTGAAAGTGCATTCAAACATTGACTTGAATTTGAGAACTAGATTTTTTTTTTTAAGCCTGGTTTATTCTCTGATGACAAAGCACTGACCCTCTGGGATGATGCTTGCTGTGTCAGGTGATTCAAGGTAGGGGCTAATCACATCCGCAGGTCAGAGAACAGGAAGGAAAGGCTGAAATTAAAAGGCAGCACATTAAATTGAAATAAAAGGGAAAACAGAAACTACTGGTTTAGTATTCACTGCTGGCAGGGTTGGAACAACAGCTAGGTACTTTGTCCACTTAAAACCTGTGCAGTTTGGAAGAAAATCCAAATGATTAACCACACCCGTCCCTTTTAGTTGCAAGAAGTGTAACAATTAATTGCATCTAGGATCAGGATGATATTTAAATAATTAAATATTGGGTTTTAATTAAGGACAACACAAATCTAGAAGAGATAGGAGACATAGAGGCAGGCACAAGGAGGGAATCTGAAGTTACCCCAATGTAGATAAATTGTAAAAACTGTTGTTCACATGATCTCAGGTCATGGTGTAAGACAGATCACCTTCTGACAATGCTGGGAGATTAAAAGACATTATCACCTCATAGCACAGAATTACTTTTGTTTTTGTTACCATCCCTTTCCCTCTCCACTGTTGTGTACTGGATACAAATATAAATAGGTCATTGACTTAGTTTGGCTAGAAATGTTTGGGAAATCTTTTTTTTTTTCATATACTAGCAGCATTTTGACTTCCCCAAAGTTCAATGAAAAGGTTTTGTTAATCTGCAGAGAGGTCCCACCTTTCAGAGATGTGCAGGATTACCCACAGAGCCGGACTACACCAATTCAAAAGGTCGCTGCATGTGGTAAATCTGCAACTACACTATTGCTATTTAGCCAGCAGGAGATATCCCAGGGTGGAGGGCCTTTCATTGCCATCCCTACCAGATGGTTTTAAGTGGGGGTTTGTGGTATTTGCACTGCCACCTTCTGCTGCGTTTTCCTCCCTTATAATGTCCAATTTGTATGACACTTTGCAAAATATGACCAACCTCCTCATCCTGAAATAGCATATCATGTCATACAACACAACCAACACGGTTAAAGCTGGACAAATGGTTAACCACCTATCAGATTTAAACACTGGCTGCTAATATGGTAATGTCAGTGAACATAGAAATTCATTATCCTTTTAGATCTAGATGATCAAATACAAATTCAGTCAGAATGTGAAGATAAATGACTGATAAATGAGAAAAAAATAGTTGTCTTCCATAAAAGGAAAAAAAAAAAAATAAAAGAGAAACAGGGCATGTCTTAGAGAGGAAGTTTATTGCAGGGATTAAGGATTTGCTAGTCTGAAACCTGATAAGAATATGCATAATCCTTTTTCACTGAGAACATTTACGTTAATTAGAAATTTAGGTCAAGCTAAAGTGAATGTGCAAGGAAGAGAAAATGCCTAGCTTTGTTTCTATATATTTTTCCCAAATATGTGGTTTGTGGAAACCATTCCCTTCTCCTTTCTAGGTTGTTATTTTACAGCACAACATACCAGCAGTTTTCTCCATATACAAGCTGAAGATGCTAACTCATGAACACCATAATGCATGAAGATGACAGCTCAGCCTACATCAGAGCTCAAGCCAATAAGCAGCTGAGGGGACTGCAGAATTACCTCAATACCATTTTTAGGATTACAGTAATTTTAGTGATACAGAAAGCCCTTTAATTCAGTACTTCCAACTGACCTCCTACAGGTTATGCTCCCTCTGGCAGAATGCTGTGAGGGGGCTATTCTCTTCTCTGCCACTTTTAGAGGTCTAGATGTCCATTTCAGGACTGGAGTTACCTATTTTTTTTTAGCGTAGTTGAGATCTTACTTAGAACAAAATAAATGACAGCCAAAGCTGACTGTACCTTAGGAAAATGCCCTGTCTATATGGGATGACTGCTTCTTTTCTTAGCTACTTGAGCCAATATATGGCTCAGTGGAGCTGGGATTGTTCAGCCTGGAGAAGAGAAGGCTCTGGGGAGACCCAACAGCCACCTTCCAATACCTGAAGGGAGCTGATAAAAAACCTGGAGAGGGGCTCTTTGCAAAGGCCTGGAGTGAAAGGATGAGGGGTAGTGGGTTTAAATTAGAAAGGAGGGGATTTAGATCAGAAATAAGGAGGAAGTTCTTTCCCACAGGAGTGGTGGAGCACTGGAACGGGTTGTCCAAGGTGGTGGTTGAGGCCCATCCCTGGAGACATTCAAGAGGGTCTTGGCACTCTGCTCTAGTTGAGGATGTCCCTGCTCTCAGCAGTGGGGGTTGGACTAGGTGACCTCTAGAAGTCCCCTTCCAACCCAGACATTTCTAGTTTCTATGTTCCTATATATACACACACCTCTCTATTTGGTCCCAATTACTTTGAAGGGGATGTTTTCCTGCAAAGCTCAATCACATTCAACAAGAAAAGCAATTGATTAAGACAACATGAAGGCTTGGTTTTAGGAGAGTGGGAAGAGATTTAATCTCCCAGAGGGAGTGGGGAAAGTGGGATGAACAGGGACTGCTCCTGAGAAACTCTGCAAATAGGTGGAGTGATTCACAATCCAATAAACCCCACAGGGAAATCCTTCTCTTGCCTTCCCATACTGGAAATCTGTTCTTCCTTGTCTCTTTGTGGCCAGGCAAGTCTCCAATTATCCCAAGAGGTGTAAAGTCCAAAAGAGTTTATGTACTTTTCTAGGTAATCGTCTCATAGTGCTCTGCTCAACACATTGTCTTTGCAATGTCTATGGGAAAAGAGAGGCTGACAAACAAATAGATACAGGCACCTCTGGGGATAAATCAACCAACTCAAAAGCACAGAGAAATGATAGACACTACCAGTTATTCCCTCGAGTAGCAACTTGGTCTAAAGAGCTGGATTTTAGATGACTGAACTTAGGCAAGAGAAAGACAGAGGCAGTGGAAGGAAATATAAATATATATATACACACACAAGGACCTAACTCGCACTGTAATTAAATAATAACCTCAAAAAATGACCATCAGTGACCTAAGGTCACACAATGAGCTTGCAGTTGTGACCCACGAATTCCTGAGAGCCCAGTCTACTGGCTTGGACTTCATCTGCATCATCCGATGAAGAGGTCAGTTGATAAAATTGTGCCATGTTTAATTTTTGAAAATATCACCTCAACCTGACCAATATATAACCCAATCAATCTGCTGATCCTTCACAATTTTTAAGCACAAAACATCTTTGCTTTGGTAATTATCAATCACCCTTATGCGGAAAGGTTCCTCCAATTTTTTTAACTACTCAATCCGTTGAGAGACAAATGCATTTTAATGATTTAGATTATTAACCTAAAGGTTGATCCAGACTGGGAGGAACGGAATAATTTGTTTAATCATTATTATTATTTATAATTATTTAACATAGGGGAGAAAAATATCACCTTAAATGTCACCATGATGCTTTTTAATTGCCTCGGATGAAATTCAGAATAATCATTACTCCGTAAATGTATACAGATCTAATTTTAAATACCCTAAGATGCTGGATATTTATCTGGAAAATGCAAAGAATGCATATTCATTACTGCATGGGGAATTTTAAAGACAGAAAAGAATTGATCAACCAGTTATTGAAAATTAATTCTTTTCCCAATTCACAACTGGGCTGTAATTTGACATGAGGCAGTAAAATAAGCTGAGCCAGGTAATTTTTCTTCTTCATTCATTCATTCCAGGACTTCAGTTAAGTGTTCTTTACGAGGAGGTAGGTTTTATGGATATTTTTGTGTGGCTATAATTTGTAATACGTATGCTATGGAGTTGTCTGCATTTAGAATGGTCACACATTCATAAAGCATAAAGACAGTCATGCCAGTTATTCTGACTCCAGCACCAAGCTGATCTACATTGCACCAGGTCTGGATGTGGGATCATAAAACTGAACTCATTTGGAAATGTTGTAACCAGCTGAGCCAGCAACACAAAGAATAGTTTGCGTGGAGTGAGTAAAGAAGAGTCATTATTAAATGGGGGCAATGCTGAATTTTCAGCACTAAGGAGCATTAGGCTACACCAGACAGACAGGGAAAAGGTCTTACTGGTTCATAGAAACAGCTTGGTATCCTCCTCAAAAATCTGTTAAAGACAAACTCCAGCACTTTAGTAGACACAGTGTCTGATTCACTGGCTCTGATGCTATCCCTGTGAGCTACCCATAAAGCCACCCATAAAATCTGGCTCCAGTGTGAGGTAGAAGAGCCCTTGAGATCAAGCGTCCCAGGCTACAGCAGCAAAGACAGGGAAAGGCTCAAACCACCACACAGGGTCCATCAACTACTGCTTCAACAACCTTGCCACCAGGCTCCTAGTGCAGAAACCTCCAGTATCTCCCAGCCCACCCTATTCCTTCCGGCAGGTAGCAAGAGCCTGGGATCAGTTTGTTAACCTCAGTTCTCCCACAGCGAGTCTCCGAGATGGGACCTCCCAGCACCGGATCCACCGGCTGTCAGGATGCGTGCGATGACAGCGACTCTGCATGTGAAAGAACAGCCTCCTTTCTGACAGGAAACCTTCTACTGTAAGTAACAATTAAAGCAAACAAAACTGGCAAGAGATAGACACCAAGTACCCCTGTAATTAGTGATGGCTCCAATAGTCCAGTGCCAGGTGGGAGGGTGACAGACTTCACTATGGAAAAGCCCCTGGGTTTGCAGGAGTTCCAGTAGGTGCCCTACGTTATGCCCTGGTCTGCCTTCTACATGCTTCATTTTCCAAAGCCCTTTGTTTTTGGAGCTGAGTTAGATCAAGGCCTCCCCGTTTCCCATCACATCCATGTCTCCATGCCCCTGCTGCTGCTATCAGAGCTGGGGCACAGGCGCTCCGAGTGCCTCGTCTCAGGGAAGCATTTGCATTTTCATTGGCACAGGTACAGCATTCAGAATTCTTTCAGGCCAGGCCAATTAAAACAAGCTGAAAACTGCTGAGTGAAGCAGTTTCAGCCAGGATCTGCTTACATTCCCCCTCTGAAAAAAGCAAGGGGCCCACTTTCTGTAACTCTCTCCCTCTCTGCACAGCGTGGGTTTTGCTTTTTCTCCTTTCCCCCCCCCCCCTTTTTTTTTTCTTTTCTTTTCTTTTTAAGGTGGAATAACTTGTGCCCTTTACACACTGGCTCTAAGAGATGGATGGCAGGACTTGGGAATGCAACTGCATTTTAAAACCAGAGCCCAGGCTGTAATAGCAAATCGAGGCATGGGAAAAAAAAAAGAAAAAAAAGAAAAAAGAAAAAACCACCAACCCAAAAACTGGTAACTCTCCACAGATTAACACACTTTACCTCCTTCACAAACCTTGTATGGTATTTTCTTAAGAAGGAATAGAGCCACATAATTAGCAATCAGTTGAAGCCTAAGGCTTTTCTACCACCACAGAGACTATTCAATGCCTACTGGCTCTACTAACACACTCTTATTTCTCTTGGGTTTCTTTTTGGACAGCCTCTTTCAAACCTCAGATGTGTTGTAAATGCATACTGACAGGTTAAAAGATACCACTTTTATACCCTTGAGCCAAAAAAAAAAAAAAAGGGAAAAAAAAAAAAAGAAATCCCATCCTACCAGTGCTGCTTTATTTTATAGTGGTAATCCTCCAGTGCTAGACCATGGCACCAGGTTCTAGGAAGGATGAACCACCTCAGAGAGTCCCCGCACAGGAAGGACATGATAAGGGGCAGCTTTCTGCACACACCCCCTTATCCTAAGACACTGCTCATGGCACTGGCCTTTTTACCAGCTCTGCTAGTCACAGTGGCCACTCTTCCCAACATCTGCATGCCAGGACCCCATGTCAAACAGCAACCACCACCTGTAAATGGCATTGCAGCAACCTGGGAAAAACGGGCTAATCCAGCAGGACAAACCACAGCGACTGGATTTGCACTCGTTTTCATCTCTGAGAATGAGGCTCTGTCAGCCCTAAACTCAGGTTGAACTGATGTGACGCATGGATCACATGTAGAATCTGGATCCCTTTGGGGTTGATCTGGATTTCGAACAAGCACAGGACCCAGAGGAATCTTTCTATCCACTTCCACTTAAAATGATCTCACCTTGATAAATAGGCTCTAGGTTTATACAACAACCTACGCGCCACAGTTCCCATCACTGCCTGTACACCCTAAACCATAATGCTACATTGACACAATCTGCTCACCTAATCATCACAGCATTACTAATATGTTAATAAGAGAAGCACAGAAGAAACAAAACAGGTGACAGCTGGAGTAAACAGCAAAAGATTTGAGGCAACAGAAATACCAGATTTCTTAGATCATCCCTGAGAGAAGACAATTCTCTTCTATTTGCTTTCAGAGCCCTGCTCTAGGAACGAGCTGGCCCAAGGGACTAGGAAACTAGGACACCATGACTATTCTGGATCAAAACCCTTTTCTTTTCAAAGGCTGCCAGGATGCCCTCGCCAGTGACCTCAAGCAGCTCAGCTTGTCACCTGCTACACAGGTGACTACAAAGGCTACTTATTTATTTAATTAGGGCAGACAAAGGAAAAACATAATCAATCCCTGAAGTACATGGAACACACTATGAGCATCCTGTGATCCCAGCTCTGCCCATTTGGAGAATGAGGGATTATTGATCTTTAAAAGTGTGAGCAGATCCCCAACTTTAAAAATAACAGACAACAGTATCTGACCTTCACATGGCAACTTTTATGTGGGAGAGTCCTGAAGTACTTGAAAAGACACGGAGCTATACACCTCTCCTTCCTGTCCTGCTTTACAGCTCCACCTCCACAATGGCCTCTCTTCTCAAATAACCTGCAGGTTGAAACAACCCCCATCCCTTTTATCCAAAAGCAGTAACACCTTTCATCTTTCAGAAATCTTTCTTTCTTTCCCTCACCACGGAACCTCATTTAGTCTCCGTTTTGATTCATCTCCCCACAGAGAAATCAAACAACAAGCAAACACATATTACAGCATTCTCCATGCAGAGAGCTCCTCTCAAGGCATAAGCAGGGACTGGAATGAACGTGTGAACTTCAGTGGAAATCCAGGTACCGCTGAAAAGAATATAAAGAAAATCTTTGCAACTTGGCGGGTCAAGGTTACAAACCACCTGGGACACCTGGCTTTCTAGTGACACTTGCTAAGGGCATCACCCATGTTGGGATTTCCCAAGTTGTGCCCTAATAGGTATTCTTTCTTCTGGGCCCACAGAGGAATAAAAAAAATAAAAAAAAAAAATAAAGGGGGAAAAAAAAAAGAAATAAAAAATGAGGGTATCAGGAAACACTCACTTGGTCATGTCCTGAGCAATTCCCATGATGCGAATGAGCCTAGGCTTCCTGCTGTCCCCTCAAATATGTTATTTTCCACTCCCACCTTTCTTCCTCCTACTTATCTCCCTCCCCCCTTGCCTTCTGAGGCTGACTGAGTCAACCGGTGCAGATTAGATGCCAAGCAATGCAGTCTCTGTACAAAGATTCAACTCCCACAGACAGGCTAGAAGAGATAAAAGCAGCCTAGTCAAACACTGTCCAGAGACAGCACAGGGAGAGCTGGGCTCCCAGTGGCTGACTGGGTGATGTCTTGAACTGGTGACACTCCAGCAACTGAACTGCAAGTACTAGAGGCATAAACACTTCTTTCTGGTGCCTGTGCTTAAATACAAATGCAATGGTTCAAAGTTTCCAAAATATCCACTCTGTGGAGATAAAATCGACCGATGGAAACACTTATTCAGGCATCAAAGACCTGCTGCTCAGAGGTGTGATGAAACAGCCCTCCTCTTTACACCACTCTGCTGGGACCAGGCGCTCCCAGGCAGATAGTGACACACGCGGGTACAGGAAAACTCTGATATTCCCTTCCTAGTGACACAGTCATATGCAAGCACACCTTCATCCAGTGCCAGACGCACAAAATCATTTCCCCTGCCAGTGCAGTGTAAGAAGCTCTGCAACGCAAAATGAAGCCTGTTTAACAACGCACATGGACCGTACACAGAAGGGCGGTTAGTGTCACTGCAGCTCTCTGAACCCACGCAGGGAATCTGTGCAAGTTTGGAAGGTAATGTCCCACGGGGAACGTGGACAGAGCCAACCTCTGCAAACCCTGCTGTAACAACGCACGCTGCGGGTAGGCAGGCTTGCCAATCTGCAGTCGTGCCATGCAGCCTACCCTTGTAATGCTCTCCTGTCGTGTCGAGCGGTGGTGTTTTCCTTTTGAGTGATACGTAGAACATCATGGCATTCGATGGGGTAAACAGTTCAGTGACAAAGTGCTCGTCCCATCTGTGGACCTCCAAGTGACCCTGAGTGCGGAGGTACAGAAAAGCTTTGCACATTCACTTGGCCCATCTCTGGTTACTCGATAAGAAATGAAGTTGACACAGCAATACAAACATTATTACTGACAATGTTAAGATAGACAGTGGGTACAGGTCAGGCCACAGTATCCAGGGAATACTCTATAACAGTAGCTGTCATATTTATCTCTGGCTTCTCCAGAGCCAGTTTTAGTAGGTGGAGACAGAGCACACAAAAGGACTATTCAGTGCAATCCATGATCTGAAATAAAACAGATGCGTTGTGGAAGTTTGCAAACTCCCCAGCACAGAAGGTTGGCAGATCTCCGCTCCGTAACAGGGCCCATCTCCCTGGCAGCATCAGGAGCCCTTCCCTAGCCCTGCTGCCAGTGGTACTGCTCGTGCTGTTTAGACGAAGGACAGTCTGGAGGACAAAGCACTTAGCCTGGCAGCTAACAGGGATGCAGAACTAACCCAAAAGCTCACAGGCCACTCGGGCTATTAAAGACTTCCACCAATTTTGGCTGGTAAGGTTGCTTTTGCTTTTTCTGCTCTTCTGGCAGATTACTGGGCAGAATGGGGAAGCACATCGCAGCAAAACCTATCGTCTGACCTGCTGTTAGTTTTGCCCTATGTAAAAAACCCCCAAGAGGTCAAGGTGCAAAGAATGTATATAGAGGTCAGGTTTCAGAGACTGCAGCGTGGCATGAAGCAGTTTTGAAGATCTAGTGAAAGAGGACGCAGCAAATCGGGTATAAGACCAAGGGTTCTTTTCAACAAGGTCCGTTTTCTATCTGGAAAGCATAAAGGAAGATTCATATGTTTTAACTGGACTAAAAAAAAAATAACATCCCAGTTTGAAATGAATTTTGTACTCATATTAAGACCAATCCAACATTTTTTTGTTCATAGCTGGTATTTCAGGAATGAGTACAACCAAAGGCACCTGGTCTGGTTTTATGGACTGAAATGCTTTTGGAAAGGAATCAGATATGATTTGGACAAAAACAATGGAGGCCCAGACACAGAGGCTGCCCTGGGAGAGTATACCAGCTGTCTGCTCAGTTTCAAACCTCTAATCATATTCTTGGAGAGAAAGCAAGGGGACCTGTTAGGGGTTGCTGAGCTCTGTGCTCGGGGCCAGGTCCAGACGGTGGAGCCAGCGAGCACGAGTCCTCCCCACGCAGAGGCGGCTCCACCGCCTCGGACTGAAAATTCTGGCACCAGGACAACAGCAAATGAGATCCAGTCTCTGAACAGACACCAAGGGCTGGGAACGAGGCAGAGGGATTCAAAGCAGCAGCACGAGCAAAGATGAAATACTGGAAGTCACGAGCAGGAGGACGCTTGGCAGTGCCCAGATAGGCAAAGCACCTGCTGGCATCGACCGGAGAGGACCTCGTTTAGCAGGCGATAGGTCCCACCACCCACCAGCATCAATCAGCCCTGCTTCTCGCTGGCAGCCTGGCTCTGCTCAGGCACAACGTTCTTCTGATGGCTTGATCCCACAAGCACAGGTTGCCTGGTTTCATGAGATGTGAAGGATGGATAGCAGAGGAATGCAGGCCAGCGGTAATGAGAGTGCTGCCTCGAAGCAAAATAAATCCTTGGGAAGAAATGTATAGAACTACTACCGTGCTCTCCTGCAACTTTTTAAATCCTCGCCCGTGCTTGCAAACTACCCAGCAGCACTCAACAGCTGGCAGGCTGCAACACTTCTCTACAAATCACTTCTGAGAACCTGGTGTTCTCTTTGCAGTTTACTCAGGCCGTGTGCTGTCTCCCCGTGATGAATGGACACCACATCTCGGTCTGCATTCATCCCAACAAGGTGCAGGCAGTCGAGCCCCCTTGTTCAGAGCATAGTCTTCTTGGGCTCTACAGCAGATCATCAACATCTCCAAAGTGATTCAGTCCACCCCATCGACTCCGAGAGCTTTGCACAACTAACTTAGGTACTGGTGTTAAACAGGAAAAAGCAGGTGGGGTGAATTCATCCAGGCTTGTACATATGTGGTTCTGATCTCTACATAGGGCCTCTTGTTCCTGCAGCTAAGTAGTAAAATGCCAAACATGGCTCATACCAATTCCACCTCTCGCTAATATGTTCTGTCAGCTCATCATAATCTTAAAAGGAACCTTTAAGGGCTGGGAGGCATCTTGGTTTCTAATTAGGCTCAGTCAGATTTTGTGGCCTCCTGTGCCTATAGAGTCAAGTTAACCGGGCTCATGCTGTTGCTAGCTTCAAACATGTGTACGTGAGATCAGTTTTTCCACTCAGAAAAAGATAACATCTGCAGTTTCCTCCCCTCAGATAAGCTTAAGAAGAAAATGAAGTAATGTCCCTGCCACCAAACATACATGTGGTTCTGTATCCCATCTCCACCACAGTTCCCAAACCAGAACACCCCACACAGAGATCTGGCATCATTCTCTGCAGCTTCTTTAAAAGCCTGCACAGCAGTGTAGGAATCTGTCCCCTTTCTGCTATGCCCCCAGCTCTTGCCACGATCAGCAGAAGAGCTGGACCCTTTCAGGGCAATATTCAATCTGCCTGAAGTCTGTGTTGCCTTCTGCCCCTTTTTATTTCTCTCCACCCACCCAAAGGTACGCTGGGAAGCACAGGACTATGACCCAGGCAGCCCAGTCACATGTTTCATGTCAAACAGAACCAGCCTTTGACGAAGGAGTTTGTGCACACAGGACAGGAGAATGAGAATTGCTCCAATGCACTTGCACTATAAAATGCTGTGCACGTAAAAAGGTTTCAGTCTCAAAGTGAGCCACAAATATGAAGCGTGAATGGTTTATACAAGCACCTGGTTCTTCTCAGGAGCTGAATATGCATAAACCGTATTGAAGTTAACTAAAGGAATGATCAAAGCACCAGGAAGCCATCATAAAACTGTGTTCTGGTTATGGGAACTGTAAGGAACTTAAACTTCTAACCAGGAGGATCAAATCCTGACTGCCAGATTAGGGAATAACTTCTCCTGAAGCCACTCAAGACACAGGTTTGCACCAGCTGCAGATCCGACCCTCTCTGAAACTCTTCCAAAGAAAGCAAATTGCATTCACTTTCTTAGGAACTGCCTAGTCCTTAGCTGCACATTACTGTCATTCAAAGACAGAAATCAAAGCACAGGATACTTCAAGGGGTGAATCAGAGAGTAAAAGAATTCACGGATTTCTAAGTCACCACAGAAGATTTTGATAAGCTGCTGTTCATTACCACTATTATTATTTGTATTTTCAGAGATGTCATAGTGTTCCCAGCACTTTGCAAACAACAAGCTGGAATGCACGGACTATTCTGAGCAAACTACCTAGTTGGGTTGATGCAAAAACCTGAAGACCATCCAAAAAAGCAGAAAATTCAAAGCTGACTCAGTCTGCCTCATTACAAAGCACTTGCTGAAACTTTTTTTTCCATCAACCATAAAATATTTGACCTAAAACCGTTTTTAAAATCATTTAAGCCTTACAACTCCATAATTCCTTCCTGATAAAAGCAAATTTCAGTTGGGGCATTTTTATCACCTTTAAATCCACAGGCAGAGAGGGCTGACTAAGTTACCACGGTTGCTACTCACAGAATTCTGACAGCAGCTCCTGGGAAAAGGTACTAACCTGTGGTGGTGGTGATGTGTGTCACGCACAGCAGTTGTGTTCCCTTCAAAAACACCTTGAGCCTTGCCTCAGTAATCTGTCTTTTGCAGTGGCATTCTCTTCCCATCCAGCTGCCAGAAGGAGATCTGAAATCAATGCCATTAACATCCATCAGTTACGGCTTTTTTTTTTTTTCCTGATAAGCATCCAAAAATCTATCTTAGATAAACAAACAAACCAAAACCAAAACACTTGGCTTGAATCAGATCCTGGCTCCAAACAAATCTGGATAAGAAAACTGTGGTTGGGATCTGTCATGTTCAATGCAGTGAAGTAAACTTACCTCAGACATGTCTGTTACTACATTATCTGGACCCAAAACAACTTGGTATCTTTCAGGATGTATCCCAGGAGTACATCTGCCCTCTGGGGTCAAGGACACTGCAGTTGTGTCCCAGAGTGCTAATCCAGACCCAGAAACACTGAGCAATGCAGAGGAAGCTGGCTCAGGTTGGTTTTAGGGGAGCGGTCTGGCTCTCAACATCTCTGTGACCCAGCATCTCTGTGCTATGCCTAACTGAAGCCAGGACTAGCTTTGGGATCTCCTTCTCCCCATGGACGTGCCCTTAGGCCTGGACACACCTCATTTACCTTTAGGGACCTGCCTGAGGTAGCTCAGGTGAGGGACATCCCCAAGGCACTCATGCAATCAACAGCTGTGAGAGGCAGAGGTACCTTTGGAGACTCGATTCTCTCACCATTAGCTACAATGCCTTAGGGCAATTCAAGTCAAACGGTCTTAAGTCAGCCAGTGCCTCAGATCCAGCTCTTCCTTTGTGCTGTTATGCTGGCTGCTGTCTGGCTCACGCCCAAAAATGCAGCACTTAGAGAAGCCTGCATCACAACCCCAGCTTTCCAAGCCGCATTATCTGCAAAGCTGTAAGGACACATATATATTCAGTTCTCATGCAGCACATCTTTCCTTCCCACTGACTTCCAGGAAACACAAGGGATTTGCTGTGGCATGTGGGACTTGAGGGCAAGACATATTGCTAAAATCAAAGAGGGTGAGAGGCTGCAGAGCTCTGAATGGGCTGCCTTGTCTTTGCAGTTTCCACTGAGCTCAAATTTTGCCTAAAAGGGATTAATTAACACTGGACAACCCCATAGCGATTCCTCATCAGCTCTGGAACAGAGGAGCCCGTCACTATGGTGATGCAACATTAAAGGGCTGGGTCCAAACCGTTCCTCTGGCAGAAAGATGCATGTACCAGGCCAGGATCTGAGATCCTGGGTGAGCTGGTTTAACTCTGGTGGAGATACTCCAGGCTTACCCTGGTGCCACTGAGACCAGCCCTGGCCTGCAGCCTTTGAGGAGAGCTCCATCCTGGCGTGCAGATTAGTTCACTTTCTAATTTGGAGGGGCTGAATGACTTTTCAAACCTTTGATTCCTGACTGATGTATTCACTTCAGGAGACAGAAAACTACAAAATCTCAGCATGAAGTGACTCCCATGCTTTCTTTTCTTTCCTTCCCACCCCCCCACCCCTACCCCTTGTCTTTTCTTCTCTCCCTGGACAGTTTTGTAAGTTTGGCGTGCGGCCAGAACGTCTGTCCTTATTAGCCTTGCTGGCTGGGAAACACCTGCAGCCCATTAGAGCAGGAGGATGAAAAAAAATCACTAGTCATAGGTAAGGTAATAACCACTTCTTTCTTTGTTTTAACATACGGAAAGGACAGTTGAGAGGGGAAGCAAAAAATGCCATCGCTTTACCATCACACCTGCCATTGACTGGGCTCAGCTGGGACTCAGACCAGTAGACAATGGGTCATACTTTTAGCTGATAAGTGACTCCAATAAATTGTCACCACTACAGAGCAGCAAGGGTTCCGGTTTATTAAGTATGACATGCGCTTGCTGCATTTGAATAGTGTCTTGTACACCTTTTCTTACATTATGTCTTTATGATGAACTAAATAAGCACTAGGAAGAAACTCCCCTCTGGGCAGGTTATAACTAGACTGCCTACTGACATTGCCCTCTAATAACCCAACTGGTACTGGCTGCAAGCACTGCCAGATGCAGCAGAGCCTCTGGAACGGCAAGGACTGCAGGATGGGACAGACACTTGGAGTCCCACAGGTCACTGCCTCAACCAGAAGATGGGCTGCACATCTAAAGGACTGACCAGGGTGTAGGCAGTGGTGCAGAAGTGGTACTTCAGGTATCACTGTGGCTTTTGGCTTTGGAGCTGTGCAAAACCTTTTCTAATGAATGCAGACTTTTCCACGATCTGTGGACACAGAGACACTGGTGAGGCAGTCAGAGGCAATTATTTGCTTGCCCAACTCCCAGCCTGCAGAACTCCATCTTATCTCAAAACCATAGCTGTACTTCTGCAGGACTATCCATCTGGAGATGAGCCCTACATATGATTACAAAATCTTACTTCAAAAGATGTATCTGTACACAAGGATGGCTGTTACTCAGAAGAAGTGCTTGGTGCCTACTAAGATGTTGACAGGACAGAGATCAAAATGTCCTTCAGATCCCCTACTGTTTAGTAGCACCACAACCAAAACATACCTGGGCTGAAGGAAAGGTCATAACTGGACCTCCCAGTATAGATGTCTCACTGAAGGGGTGTGTATCATCGTAGGGGATGCCAGAGAGAGGATCTGGGAGAACAGCTAGAGGTCTAAATAATTTATCATGCTCTTAAACTATGACAACACAGTAGGTAGCTTAAATGCGGCTCCAAGAGTTTTGCTGCTGAAAGCAGACTCACTCTCTAAGGACTAGATGGTATTTCAATCCCAACAGCCTGTTCAGTGCAAATGCCACGGTTGGGATGTTAAGAGACCCAGAGTTTCTTCCAAAACTTTGCTGTGCTTTAATCAAACTTACTTGTCTAGCTGCAAGGCAGTTGAGACATTTACCCCAACAGCTGACGCTTTTACTTCTACATCAAGTGGAGTGCAGCCATTTAAAAACAAAACAAAGCAAAACAAAACCAAAAAAATAAAAGAAAAAAAGGGAAAAGAAAACTTGTGACCATGAGGGACTCTGTCAAATATTCCCACTGCTGTCCTGCAGCATCAAAAGGCAAGTCTGCTGTAGCACACAGGCCTGACTATTTGCATTTTTAATAATTCAAGAGTTTAATTAGTATCATGGCCTTAATCAGAGGCTGAAAATACAGCTCAAGTCATCAGAGCTTAATTAGTTTTTTAAAAGAATTCTGCAGTCTGAAAATGACTCTACTAACACGAAGGTCTGTCCTTAGCTTGATGCTTCAGGGTTCAGATGAACCTGTTGCTTCTGATATCCTGTTCCAGCACATCTCAGAGTAACTCAAAATCCCCAAACAACATTGAGTCCCAGCAGTGGGCTTCCCTGTTTACCCCTATTAACAGCTTTCTTAACTAGAATCAGGGGGAAAAAAGTGACCAGACTGAAGAGAACATCTTAAATTAATCCAGGTATATCCCACAAGCTGCGTGTGAATTTCCCCTCTACCAGAAATCAAACATTCTTAGAACAGCAACAAATACCACCATATCTTCAGCCAAGTCATCAGGAACACAGTCCTGAGAGAAATAATTAGGTACGGTCAGAAAAATCACCATTTAGAGGTGGTGTGGCTGAAGCTGCCCTGTGTGGGAGCAAAGAGCGGTCCCTTGCAGGCCAAGCTGGCTGGTGAAGCACAGGAGATATGGTGCTGCTGCCCTTCTCAAGGCTGGAGATGGTCTCAAGGGGAATTATCACCAATTTGGGTTGAGGGAATCTGAAGCCCTGGCAACAGCCACCCGTTTACTCCCTGGACAGATTGATAGCATTGTACAGGACATCCTGGATGGACTTTTTTCAAACAATATGTGATTTAATGGTGGGATTCATCACCACCCAACACTGTCGAGGCCAAATATATAAACAGGTTCAAAAATGGATTAGTAAAATTCGTGGAAGATAGGTCAATCACAGACAATTAAATATGCTAATCCGGATGCAACTTTCAGTTCAGGAAGTCAGTCGGTCTAATGCCCTTCCACCTCTGATTTACTTGCAAAAAGGAAGCCAGAAAAATATCCCCTATGCCAAAACTGTCCCTCGGCTCCCAGCATTAGCTAGAATCACAATAAATTCTTCTTTTTTTCTTTTTTTTTTTTTTTTGGCTGGAGGAGGGGGATACATTTACTTTCAGTAATGATATTACAGCATGCTATTTATTTCCCTCTGCAGCTCCTGAACCTCTGCGTAACCTCCCATCTCCCCATCCCCTCAGGAATATCACAAATAAATTAGTGAAACCTACTGGAAGGTGATAGCAATCACAGATACCACTAAATTCCATTTAGCAAGGAATTAGGAATCCAATCACTTATGTACATGGGAAAGGTCTGACTGGATCATACTGAAAAAACATTCTGTCTTTGAGAGTACTGGGCCAGAGGAAGACGCTGGAAACTCAAGATGGAAAAATACACTTTGCTTTGTGACAAGGAAAGTTCCTTGTAACCCCAGCACGGTTACTGTTTGATCTACTCCCTGACAAATGCCTGTGCAGAGGCTAGTTTTATAAATATATATAAAATACATACACAGTACATTTCATGCTGCAGTGTTCTGTAACCCCGTCCCCTTTGAATTCTGCAAACTCTTGACCCAAAGAGCAGCTTACAGCACAGGTTACCCGCTCGCTGCTCTCTGGTCTTCTTACCTGCTGCAAGAATTTCTACCCATTGTCTGGATTTGAAGGTGTTTAGGGGGTTTGCTGGAGAGCAGAGGACAAGATGACAAATGAGCTAACACACAGCAATGGAATGTAAGTGAGTCTCAGCTATTTTTAATTAAGAAGCGATGACAGCTGACTAAATTCCCTGACACCGCAGTTAAAGGCTCCCTGACCCAGACATTATTGGACACACTCCTAAGACCAATATATATTGGTCCCGACGGTGCTTCTATTATTGTCCCCGCCGTCTCGACAGATGCAGGACTCACAAAATCTATGTCTATTATCAGCATGCAAATAGTGAGACAAACGTGTGAATGCTTATGAGCAGGAGGAGGCAGCAGGTGAGAGGAGGACAAGGAAGGTCATTTTCAAGGGAGTGCTGGAAGTGCCAGTGTTTGGTTCCAATAAATGTTCAAAAGGTTTGGACAAATTTAACTGCCATTTTCATTTTCGGTTGGTTAAACCAATGATAGATTGACCATGAGAGAGGCAGAGAGACAGAAAGAACATTTCCTGCTGTAAGGCAGATAAGAGGCGAAGCAGTACGATGCCTTGAACTGGCTTTTCTCAGCCCACAGATCACAGGGAGGGCTCAACTGAGAAAGCTTTTCTTCTAATTCCCAGACCAGAGAGCCCAGCAACCTGATGAAGTGATCTGGATTTTGAAGGACAGGGATTCACCAGCTTCATATAAGGCCTCTTTAGCAGAGATGAGAATACAGTCTAGGTGTCCGGCTCCCACTGTTAGACTGGCAAGAAACTGTTTCAACAACAGACTGTCTTGGAAAGATGTCACGAGGAAGATATTAACCACAAAATGACAATACAAACCTCACTTTTGTTCTCTGGGCTTGCACAGAAGTGAATCCAGCAGCAGATCCTTTTACCTTGAGCTCACTAGTGGGTTTTGGTAGGACAGACAAAGAAAAGATTCCTTTCTACCCTTTCCAAAAGATCATGGAGGAAAGGGGTAAACCGGCGTACGCGGCAAAGTCACACAAATCACGTACAAACTTGGCGTGAGCGACACAAATACATTAAGGAACATCACTGGGAACTTTCCATCCTGGTTGCACGGTGGGAGGGGGAAAGAGTTGCCTTCTGTTGTTGCTAAGACGGTTCCCCCACCCTTGCTCTCTCCCAGCCCAATCCTCAGGCTTTCTCCTCTCATTGGCTCACAAGCTGCATCGACTGATCATGACAGGTTTTCCTCCTCCTCACCCCTATTGGCTTCTGCCTATGGCCTATTATCAGGGGAAAGCAAATCAGACACGTAATCAATAGTTTGCGAGAAGGAACGGGGCCGCGCGATGCTCCATTTGCATTAAATCTCTTGCCGCCGCTGTCTCTGCATTCAGATAAGCGCGGCTCAGCCGTCCCGGCCACGCTCGCAGGGGTGGGTGTAGATGGCAGCCTGACAGCAAAGCAGAGCTGCAGGGAGCTGCGGGAGAACGGCACCTGCTGCACATTCCACTCACGAACTTCAAGCCAAGGCCAAGCCCAGCCCAACGAGAAGCTCAGATCCCGACCTTGCAGGCAAACCAGAACCATCAAGGACCATCAGCATCCTGCCTGAGTGCTGACCTAGAGGCACAGAGCAGGTCTGAACCAGTGCCCCCAGCCTGGGTGCTCATGAGGGCAGCTGGCTCTGGGAATGAGCAAAAGGTGTATAGCAGGGGAGAAGTTTTCTCTCCCACAGTAGCGTAAGCGATGCCCTCTTCAGCATGCTTGTAGAAAGTTGCTTGGTCTGAAGGTGTCCGGAGGCCTTCTAGGGCAAGCAGAGAGCATGGAATCACAGAAACACAGAGTCACAGAATGTTAGGAGTTGCAAGGGACCTCTGAAGATCATTGAGACCAACCCTCCTGCCAGAGCAGGACAAAACTAGAGCAGATCAAAACACTCCACAGGGATGGAGAAAGTTTCCCTGGCTTGAAGCAGGATGGCTGACAACAGTCAGCTACTGCAACAGTACTGCTCGGTCCCTGCCAGCCTTCAGAAATGCGGGAACAGTGGTTCCTCCATCTTGCAGCATCCCTGTCACCTTGGCTCTCCCCACCTCCCCAAGTCCCTGTAGCCGGACAGTGAAACTCAGCAGCCATGGGACAGCTCCTCAGTCCTACCACAGACCAGGCCAAGGCCTGCAAGCAGATGCAGAGAAGTGGCAGGTGAGTTGGAACTCCTTTCCAGCTACAAAAAAAATGGCCTTGAATTGACACCGTGCACCAGCGAAACCGAAACGACCAGATGTTGCCAATGGCTTCAAAACAAACTGCAAAATCAAACTTACTTGTCGGTGATGAGGGCCTCAGCCACCAGGGCAGCAAGCGCACGACCAAGTTAAGTGTGTGCAGCTACTGAACTGGCCTCAGGCCTCGCAGCTTTACAGTTTAGCTTGCTCAAGTAAAGCAGCTGCTGAAATAGCCCCCAGGCTCGTCAGGACTCTGGTGAAATAGCAGCCCTTTGGCTATTTTCTTTCACCACACAGGTGAGTCAGCATCCGGACTGAGGAAGGAAAACTGGTGTTTCCTTTTCTGTTCAGGACTACAAGTGACCTGCAGCAGAAGGAGCTCAGTCCAGTTTCTAGCCTGTTCCTAACAGACGTGTATGCAGACTGCAAGAGGTCAGTGAACCAGCAAAGCCATCCACTGCAGCTGGGGGTGCATACATGGGATGTACACCATCCCCTAAACACCAGATCCTCCTGGCCTGGACAGTCCACTTGCTCTCTGTCCTTTATGTTATACAGAGGGTCAGTTAGGAAGAGTTATGACAGTTGTAAAATTACACAATTAGGAGAAAAATTTTCTACGGAAATTTCCGCAGCCAATCTATTTGTTTGTATCAAAGGTGGGGGTGGTTGGACACTGGGTCAGTTAATAAAAAAATCCTAAGTGTCTGACCTGAATAAGTTCATTTTTATGAAATCCACGGGGATGGCTTCTTCAATGTAAGATGGAACTTCAAGTTAAAAGGAGGAAAGAGAAGAAAAGAGCACACACGGAAATCAGGTTCAAATCTCTGCTTGGCCTCACTCAGTAAGGACTCTGAATTAGGTCTACAGTTACTTAAATGGCTTCAAGTATTTTGGGATCTTTCTCCAGTTCATATGATCTAAGTTTCATCCCGAGGCAGAATAGGAAGAATGTTCTGAGCTCTTAAAAATGTTCATGACTTCGGACAAATGCATTATAACCAGCTTCAAAACAAATCTGCTCTCTATTTGATCTTATGTAATAGTCTAGATGTCTGTGTTTTGATTCCTCCCAGTTGTGCACTCAAACTGGTACAAAGATCCATGAAAGAAAATTAATGGACTGGAAGGAAACCTACACTTTTTTTTTTATACGTATCTCTAAACCATGTGCCTCTTTTCCAGTTACCTTTCAGAGAAGAAAAGCAGAAAATTTAACAATAACCACGATGATAAAAATGATCACAAATAAGAATTCCCATCATGAATTAAGCCTGCCTCAGCCTCTCAAGAGACAGAGCCTATGAACGAAGCCCCTTTTAAATATAATTAAAGCTCTTTTAGACTAATTCAAGAAGCAACCTACAGTGGATAAGATTCAATCCCTGACAGCCTGGGATCAGACTTATTTTGTCTTTACTATTAGTGCCTACACAACAACATTTATTTGGACCTATTACATTTGCTATAGATGGAAAAATAGATTTGTACCATGAACACGTAGGAAATATCCAAGAGAAAGGCAGAGCTGTTATAACCTTTGCTGGTGGTCAGTTCACTTTTGACTGCTCACTCCAGCACCCAGGGAGGAAGGTGTGCTCCTTACCTGGCAGTATGTTCAGTCCTGAATGACCACGCTGTACCTGTCCTCAGTGAGGAAAGGCAAGGAGGATGGTTGTGCACCTCTCCACCTCCAACCCTTAGCAGCCACAACCTGGGGTAACAGGAATAAGAAACACATGAATAGAAGGAGTAACATGACAGGTGATCTGATAGGAAACCCCCAAGCCCAAGTGAAGGGAACAAAAATGTGCCCACATCTCTATTTCCCCACCTCAATTCTGCTTATCATGATAGATCTGCTTCTGGTCTAAGGCTTGGACCTCAGGGCTGTCACTCACCACCTGTCTGGCATAGCTGATGGAGAACAAGGAGCCAAGAAACCTGAAAGCCATTTCTGAGCCAACAGCCTGTGTTCCCAGATTCCATTTTGTTTTCAGATTTCCAGTCTGAAAGATTTTCATAACTCCCAGTGTATTTCTTTTCAGATTTGTCTCACTTTAGTAAAATGTCACTTATCTTGTTGGTTTTGTTATAGAGAGGGAATCGTTTTCCATATGTATTTCAGATCTTTTCATGAGAATAAAAATCCAAGAATACAGCCATCTTTACTTAGCACATGGTATAACTGACTACAAAGGGATTTGATTTCTGCCTATCTGCTTCTGGTTTGTTTCCCAGCTCCATTTCATTAATATAATTTCTCAAGAAGTTCATGTCATTATTAAAGCCAAACCACAGCAATACTTCTCATAACTGCTCTATATCTCTGATGCCAAAGGCTAGTAAAAGGTCTCTAGACTTCAATTTCATCTTTAAATGGTGCTATGCAAGGTAACTCCATGTTACCGGTCCCATTTTTCTATTAAACAGAGGCTCAGAAGAGCGCTAAGAATGGTCCCACGCCATAAAATAAGTAGAGAAAAGACAACCAAACCCTCAGTCCTCATCCACAGCCTCTTGGTCTGTCCCAGTGGACAACATTCTTTCCTATGATTGCTAAAAATATTGGGGTCTTCTGTGAAACAGACTAGGATGCTAACTTTTGAGGTGAAATGACCAACCCAACATGGGAAATTGTATAACAGAATATAATACTCTCAATTTCCTGAACTCTTGGACAATAAACAGCTTAACAACTTGTTTCCCACAGAGACACCTGTATTTTAGTAGGAGAGAAGATATGACACATATATCTACATAGCCATATTTTCTTTTTTTTTCTAGCTGTACACACTAATATATATCCATAAACATAAAATAGGTGCATATATATGCATATGTATATATCAAAGTCATTAAAATCAGAAGGAACTTTGATGTTGGACTCAGCATGGTCTGAAAAAATGCTAATTCCACCCCAGCAGAGCTGTGGGAATGAACTGCCTGCTCTGTGCACAGCACTTGAGGCACATAAAATGCAAAGCCCTGTTTGGAGGCGAGCACAGAGCCAAAACATTTCCCTCGGGATGCTTCTTCCCACCCATCACACCTATCACCTGCTCACCAAAATGAACTTCCCACGTCTCCACTGCTTAAACCAGTGACCCCCTTTCCAGAGCGTGTGCCACCCCACAATACTCAGCATCATCACAACACCCGGCTACCTCACAATTACAGTTTTTGTAATTGAAGTGCAGACCTATCTAAATAACCCAGGATGAGATGGTCGGGCGCTTTTGGTGGCCGGTGCTCTCATGAATGCTGACTCTTAGACCAAAACAAGGGAAAAAGCATAAGTAAACTAACAAGTTTCTAGACTCATTTGTTTAGAATGACAGATTGACAAACATAGTCAGTTTTAATTTGTTGGTTTTTTTTTACAAACAGCTTTTTATAACTCATAACCCAGAATAAGCCCTGGGCCAGCTGCGGTGCCATGTTAAACAGTAATTACTCTATATAAGGCTGACCAAATGGGAATATTTGTGGGCCAGAGGAATGAAATTATTTTAGGACTTACACAAACTTTCTCTGGGAGTGGTGAGCGTAGCTGTGGGTAATGTCGCGTAGCTAAGAAACAAGTGGACACAGGAGGGTTTTTTTCCTCCTTCTTCCAAGCCTGCATTAAAACTCAACTAGGTGATGTGAAATGGCTTGCCCAAATTTCTGCTCAAGGGAAAAGGTAAAAAATAGAGCAGTGAGATTTGGTTACCCCTCTCTATATGAGGGTTAACTCTGTCACTGTACACATTTTGAGATTCTCCCTCAACCTGGCCACCCATCACGCCTCCTAAACCACACCTCACCACACGGGAGAGCAGCAGTGAGTGGAGGTGCAAAGCATGATGGCTCCTCACCACCTCCCCACCACAAAGCCAAATCCGGTCTCCTGGCAAGCTGGACCTTTTTCTTTGACCTTTGCTTGAAATGATGCTGAGCTACAACCCCACACACCACGGAGCAGTTTTTCATCCCGTCTACGCTAAGGATGCATTCATGCTCCCGATCTTTTAGCAGAGCGTGGGCTCGCTGGATCTGTTCTGCTGGAGGCCAAGGGGAGAAGAGCCCAGAAATCCAAATTCCCTCTCAAATATTCAGTTCATTATTTCAAAGTGCCTGAGTTTGAAGCCGGTGAAGCAGCACAGGCTGCAGAGAAAGGAGCAAAAGTCCCGTAACCTGGACCACGTCCTGCCTTGGAAAAAGGTGAGGGTTCTGTGGGGAATCCTAGAAGAGGCTGACAGAGCTTTCAGAGTGGCAATGCTCAGTTCAAAAAACCTGCAAAAATTAGTGGCATGCCATTCTGGTGCAAGTGGCAGTTTTCCAGTTTCCAAAATATCCCTCCTCCTTATGTCACGGTAAAACAGAGCAAAAATGGAAAGTGGTTTAGCAAGTAGGAACATTGCAATTCAAAATAGACTCAGAGAGGATTAAAGCAAATACCCAGACTGTTCTAACCTGTGTTTACAGCCCAAATACTGTACCAATTCCTGTTATTCTCAGGGGTTTCTTCCTGTGTTGTAACATTCTCTCTGGGATTAAACTTGGCCCATGCAACATATGACTCATCTGACTACAAGTCCCTGGGCATGTGCTGCAGGTTTTGCAGATGCTTATCACTGACAACCCATCCTCCAGCCTCAGAGCCCAATGCAGCACATCACACGTGGGTTTTTGCTGGAGGGGTAGGAAGAAAATGACAGCATCTGCCTAACACTAAATGTTCATCCTTAATTGAAGACTTCAGAAATAAGTCCATTTTCTGAGCAGGATGGTGGGTGGAGAATAAAATAAAACTAGTATTTAATTATCTCAGTTAAGCTCAAGTCCATTTTCTAGTTAATATGCACCCTTGTAGCTGGGAATTTCAAGTTAAAAATTGATGGCTATGGAACTCATGTCTGTTATCTGCAGCACTAAGCACTGACAAAGGCCAAACTAATCCCAGGCAGGACTCCTCTGCCTTCCCTGATGTAAAACAGATTCACTGTTTTCAAGTTTGCTTTTCATTCTACCTGACTTTCTGCATTCCAGAAGATGACTTCTTTTCATGCCTGTCTCTGATTAGTTCTTTGAATTACCTCCACATTATGCGATTATTCAACTCTGAGTCCAATCCTCCCGGTCTTCGCTCTTTCAATGACCCGCGCGAGTGCCAGTGCCATACTGATACTCAGAGACACAGCAGTGCCTTTAGAGGTACGGTGTTAAATTCACGGGTGAGAACAGTTTTAGCTGCAACAAATCACAAAAAGTAGCAGGAGGTAATTCAAAGAATAAAAATTCACGGAATACAAAGAGAGGAAGGAAGAAAGAGAGAAAAGATAACCATGCAGAAGCAATGCACTTGTGTGATACACCACAGCCTCGTAGCACCTTTGTACAAATACAGAAATGGGCTATAAAGCTTCTGAGCTCTTAATACCCAGTCCAAGTCCCAACTGATAAGGCTCTTCTAACAGAAAGAAGAAAAACGCTGATCACTTCAGTTGACTGGACGCTGAACATCTCACCTGTAAACAGCTCCTCCTTGGGCTGTTTGCCAGTGAGAAGCAGTGACCCTGAGCTGGGACAGCAGCTTCTGTTGTCAGGTTTGCAGAAGGGACTCCACTGGTACTGGTAGACCCTGAAAGAGAAGGAAATTCACACTTGATAGTGGAATTAGATGTGATCTCCACATTTTACTGAGTCATTGACTGCTGGAGACCCCAGCTCTGTTCACATGCTGAAAGTTTGATATATGCTTAAAAAGTGAGTCTAAGCCTGGAGACTTCAGGTATTTCAGTGCATTTGTAAGTGCAGGAGAGCCCAGCTGACTGCAGTGGACATGCCTGTCAGGACCAGTTAACCAAGAGCCAGAGCCTCTCACTGAAACAACGCCAGAAGTCAGAGCAGGCTGTGCCACCTTCTCCAGAGTTAGATCGGCAGGAGGTAGGTAGCTCAAGGTACCCGTTGACCTTTAGGCACACACCTTACCTGCAGAGAAGCAGAGCTTCCTAACGCAGAAGCTGTGAGCCCTCAACTCAAGGCTCTGCTGACTATCAGGAGAGTTGGACTCCTACCTTTAGAGACCTGATTCACTTTCTCAATGCTCTACTGCTTAAGGACAGCTCCACCCTCACATTCCTACTTTCACTGGCTAAGACTGGACTCACATGAATATCATCTTAGTCTTTTCTTCTTTAGATATATATGAATCTACAAGCTTCCTTTAAACCCAGTCAAGGGACATATGACACAGAAATTACAGTAATTGAGGAGCAGTATGGAAAACAAATATACATACCCTTGGTTCCATTGGGTTGCTTTCAAACACGATGCTGTGGTTTATTCCTTCTCTCCCAATCTGTCACCAGCACTCAGCTACATGGGAGAAAACAAATTTAAATTAAGCTCAATCATTATGCCTACTTCATTACTAACACCTTCCAAACAGTGCTAAATCTCTTACACGGACACTTTGTGCTATAACCCCCAACTATAAGGCAAATAAAGCCACAACTGACAGCAGTTACAGACCTGGGCTATGCTCTGAATTAAAATATAAGAAACATGTAATAAATACAGAAAAAAAAATAAAAATCTGAGTTCTGCAAAAGCTCCTTAACTTCCCAAACCCAAAATGTTCATTGCAGTCTTTAAATCTGAGAGATGTGCGTGTGACAGATGGCTGCTCCTGCAGCACAAGTAACACACCACCTTTGTACAAACAGTGTATTGTACAAATATTCATCGGTTGATTTCTACAGTATCCGTGTCAGGTAGGATCATGAGCACCACTCCTAATTTTACTGATAAGCAGGTTGAGATAGAAGGGTGGAGAGGATTGTTTAAAGAGAGTAAGTAAGCAAGCATGCTCCCGTCTCCGAGGCCATGGAGGGGGGAGTAAATTAAAGAAAAATAAAAATATTTTTATATATATATCTTTGGCACAGTTTGCCCCAATGCCAACTGATGTTTGAGTGCTTAAAAAAATCAAGCAAACAAACAATGGACTTCAGCTCGCACCCAAGGTTCATAGCTAATGAAGCATTTATGTTACACTAAAACGTGGCTTAGCTTAAGTATCCATTTTTAACTACCAACTGAAGACATTAATTCATGCAAATCAATGTTCCCCAAACAATAATTTTCCTCTAGAACATTTCTTCTTTTTTAACGTAAACTCCTATCTAACATAACCGATTTGAAGTATTATATCTGCAGAGTTCAGCAATTAGCTCTGTAAATTGTTTTCCTTGAGTGTAGGGAAGGTTACATTACATAGTGAAATATAATGTGTTTGCTACAGTGAATGAAAACCTCCCTTTGAACGCTGATTATCTTTCAGAAAGGCTGGGATAAAGGCCAGATTACCAAAACAAATTCAACTCAGCTATTAGAGTCCTACGTGTACATCCAAAGTCCCCTGTCATTTCAGGCAAGTATCCACTTTCAGTGCATCTTCAGGGCTTTTCAAATGTAACCGTTGGTATGTAACACCCACGGACCATGTTTTCCTGAAAACATGGACAAAAAAATCCAATCCGAGGAATAAAAAAGCAAGCAAATAGGAAATGGATGCAAAGAAAAGCACAGGAAAAGGGAAAGGACTGCATCTAAAGCAGTCAAATGAAAGCTGGAGATGGCATCGAGGGTACTTCAGAGGCTAATGGAAGTGAGGACAAGGATGGAGAGGCTACACCTCATCTGTCTGCTAAGCCAGAACAAACTCACGAGGGTCACAGAGATTTGTAGTGAAACAGTATTTCACATGGAGGTTGTTAAATGATTGCTGAAAGTCACCCAAGACATCCTGCTGCTCAAAACATGGCTAACCTCAAAACTGAATCTGGTGCTGTCCATTTGAGCTCTGAAAATCCCTAAGAACAGAGATCCCACAGCCTCGCTGGGCACCTGCTCCAGTGCCTCACCACTCTCCCAGGCTCGGGTTTTTCCCGGACTTATGCCCAGTCAGAATTTCCCTTGCTGCAGCAGAAGGTTTTTATCTAGTTGCTTAAAGAAGGTTTCATTCAGAGATGCCCACCATGAGACCCTCATTTGATGACCTCCCCATTCTGATCCTTACCCACAAGCTCTCAACACCCACTGCTATTCCCCTGCACAAAGCACAACCCTCTCCCCTTGTCTTCCACGTACAACTTTGTGCAAGCGCATCATCCATCCATCGCCATCCCTCCCGTCACAGGAACTATCCCACCACGCCTGCCATTCCAGCAAGCCTTGATTAAAGCCCTTAATACTGAGCTACTAACGAAATAAAAGCACTGTTAGACACAGGAGGAGAAGCAAGGCACGCAGAGCCTAAGAGGGCAGATTGCCCAGCACTGTGTATCAGTGACAGAGCTGTGAAGACAATATAGGAACCCAAACTTCTTGTCTTACATGTCACCTTTTAGACTAAACAGCCTTTGACGATGCCCTAGAGGGCAAAATGAGAAGGAAAGCTTCTCACGGAGAACAGTCACGTGGGGCCAGATGCTCAGCAGATCAAAACTGGAGAACTCCACTGCTTTCAATGCAGCTATGCCAATTTACATCAGTTGACAATGTGACCTATATAATGAAAGCTAGTTTGAAGCAGCTAAGGAATAGAACCTTGATTTATTCCAAATGCATTATATTTAACGCTGTCACTTATCTTTTACATGCCAACATGCACGCTCAGGAGACAGACACATTTGGATACTCTCAGCTGGGAATCGTGTTCTTGCAAAGCTCCTAGATGATGCACATACTGTCTCTATTTGTGTTCACCCTTTCAGATGGCATGGTGCCCACAAAACAAGCTGATTAGCACTTGCCCTGGGCTATCAAGGCAAGGCAATGGTATGTTTAGATCAGCAAACTGCATAACAATATAAATGTCATCTATTCTACAAGAAGCTCTGGCAGTATTTGCATCTTGTGCTTCATTGCATGTATGTGCCAAAAAGAAACTCAAAGGCTTGCGAAGGAAAGACAGGCACAGGGTTCACCAGCCCTCTCGGTTGCCAAAACATGCTGTACAGCAGTGGGTGCCTCATTATAATCCCCAAGGACCATCCACCAGGTGCCAGATTGTATGTAACATGAACACTACTGGTACATAGATATACATATAGCCTTTTTTGTTCAGCCAGGCTCATAAGCAGAAAATGAACCACAAGCAGCGCGTCTGGCACAGCCCAAGACATGATCTGTACACTTGCCCAGAAAGGATGGCATCCAGCCTAAACAGAATAGCCCTGGGTGGTCACTAGCTGGTTGTGCAATGTCTTTGCTGATGGGGCAAACTGTGGCAATACCTAGCAGCTACACTGGAGAATGGGCTAAGGACACCGAGTTTGGGACACTAGCTGGAGCGCACACCAGGAGTCTAATGGCCTGGCCTCATTAGCATTTGATTGTTACTGGAGACCTATGCGACATGAAATGATGGTCTCGCTCCAGTTCCTGGTGAGCAAATGTCAGCACCATTATCACAGTACGCATCCATCTTAGTGGTCTCACCAAAGAAACCAGGGACTGAATGGGAGGAAAGGCTGATCTATGTCTCATTGTCAGCAGAGGGGACTTTCCAGGACAGAGCTGTGGTGAACTAGCAGGGGTCAGAACTGCTGCCTGAACCAGTCCTATGCAATTCTTTAGCAGATGGGTCAGGATGCAGAAAGAGGAGATAGAGCACGGGAAAGATATATGAAAAGAGAGAGAATGCTGCCAGAAATGGGTAGGAAAGACACCACCGAAGACAAGCACAAAATCATCGTGGCATGGCATGCTAAGTGGGTGGTGGAATAACACACCCAGATGATCAGAAACAGAAACAGCACTGTAGGTACAGAACCAAACAGGACACTGTCTCATATTCAAGGAATTCTTAGTAGATGCTACAAGTCTCTCTGCAGTTACATTCTGTTCACACGCTAGGAACCAAGAGCGGTGACAAAGGTAAACCCTCAACCTTCCTGTGTCGATGAACCTGAGGCAGAACTCTCAGCACTCTGGAATCTTCCAACAGTTTCCTCCTTCAGCAAACTCACGAGCTTTCTGCAGAGTTTGTATAAATTCACAACCCGATGCTTTATCCTGCCTATTTATTAATATTATTTGCTTTATCAAAGATTTACTTTCATGACAAACATACAAACCACTTCCAATAAGGGTTGTTCCAATCAGTGTTTATGAGCGAGGCTTCCTTCTCTGAGATACTCCTTGGTTGTTCCACGTAACCTCGCTGCATTTTAGTTCACTGTACAAGTGTCTGGTCAACGCTAGAACCACAGCACAGACTGCACAGAGTGACTCTTCTAAGGAGATTATGCAAAGTGTCACTTAGCATTAAGTTTCTGTTTGAAAATGGAAGTTTTTTATTCTTAGTTATGCTAATGAAGATCAGAAAAGATACTTCGTATTTCTAACATTAAAGTGGAGCCCTTAACTTTTCGAGAATCCTTAGTCATGCCCTTCTGCTATCACATATTCCTCATAAATTCATATTTACAATACGTTAACAACTACTTCTATTTCTGAAAATAGAAATCGTTCTGAAATGCTTTTGTTTGGTTAGCAGGCATCCAGATGCATTAAACTTCTATTACATAAGAGGATTTATACTTCATCCTAAAGTTTTCAGGAAAGAGATATTTAAAAGATTATGAAATATGCTTGGGATAAAGTAAAAAAAAAAGAATGTTGGAACATATCCATCAATATTTCAGTACAAATTCTTGAAGCACCAGAATTACACAGTGCAATTATCTTTCAGAATGTATAGCTCCTAGCACTGATCTTTATGTTTAATGGGGAAAATGGTTTAATACTTGGTAAATGAATGTTAATTAAGATGTTGGGAAAAATCCTGTCCTAATTGAATAATGAAACTAATGCACCTTGTGCATTTATTTAAAAGGTCTCTGCTACTCTGACTGTACCAAGCATATCTGGCCTTTTGTGTGGTACTCTTGCCAACACAAACGTTGGCCAATACAGGGCCTGATTCTTTCAGACCACTGACCAAAGATTAGATTTGGACTCTCACAGCAAGCAGTGGCATCCTCCGTGTGAAATCTTTAACAAAGTCACCGGTACTTGAGCTGGACAACTGGAGCCTGGCTCCAAGAAAGCATCATGTAAAAGGACTTGGATTTCTGTCAAGGGTTTTGGTTTTTTTAAGAGAGAACAATTAGAGACAATTCTGTTAATATAGCAGAGTCGATCATTTTGGGGGTTTGGTTTTGTGTTGCTTTTTTTTTTGTATTTTTTTTTTCCTTATATTCAGCTCTTGCAGAAATAGTTCCTAGCTGCCTGTCCATTGATCCACCTACTTTCCAAAGTCTTTGACGGATCAGTCTGGGGTTTGATCACATACCATGTCAATAGTAGGTCCATTTATGGCATGTATATTTAAGATGATAAACAGGGCAGGTTTTGCAATGGTAATGTGGGACAGAAGAAGAGCCCAAACAAAGAATCCCATTGACATAGCTGTGTTTTGGATCAGGCCCACTGTGAATCTGAAGACAGAATAAGAAGCAGGATAGCTATTCCCTTCCAGTAAATATGCAAAGTTCTCTTCTTACATACAATGGAAACAGTTTTGCACTGATGTAGATCACGGTCCATGGATAATCAGCCCACTATTCACTTCCCCAGCTTTGCGGAAGCGTAATCAGGAAAGCATTATGAAGAAAAACCTGCCCTGCAGGGATAGACTTGCTTTAATAATGTTTATGACTTGTCCATATTGTATTTATGTCTGGAAGTTGATTTCTTGGGTTTTCCCACCCTTCCCCCACTCTCTGCCCCAAAGACAATTTGCAAGCTGAATCCTCCACAAGCATAAGTGGAGGAAGCACCGGTGACTGATGGACAGTACTCTCCTCCCCACATGCTCAATATCATATCCTGAAATAATGCTGGATTTTACCTAACACACAGGTCAATGCTCACCTCTTCCTGAAGTGTCCAGTCCAAAAACAAGCCCATGCTTCACAAATTGAGAGGTTTGGACTGAAAGTGCAGCACTGGTCAGCTACTGGCTTCCCATCACACTTGTCTTGAACACAGTCCAGACTAATGCCACAAATAGCAATAATAAAAGAAAACGAAGAGTTCCCCAGTATCTGCCAGGCTCCCCATTTTTATTGAGCCTTACAAATGTGTCAACAATACTAGCTCTTGTAAAGCCATCAGTCTTAGTCACCCAAATCCATCAGAGGAAACAAACCCCAGAGAGGAGCCAACCTGCAGAGCAATTGCAGAGAGGCAGGCTGCAAGAAAACCCGGGCAGAGATTGGCTTCACCTCTGTACTCTCAGACAGGTTCTGCAGGCAGCAATCTGCTGGGTTCACTTTTGCTGCGTTATTCCACTCTGATTTCCCTGCTCGCTTCTGCATCATCTGCCTCAAACTTCCCATTTTTTTAATGCTTTCAAAAGGCACCACCTCAAAGCCTGATATGGCTTCTGTGGCAGTTAAATTTGACAGCATTTGAAGGCATGCATTGAAATGAAATTTCCAGGGAAGAAGATACAGAGGTATTTATAAGCTATAGGAATTTCTTGGGCTTTTTGTTGCATTTTACTGTTGTCAAAGTGCTTTGGCTAACAGTGGTGTAAGCTGTGAGGATTTCCAGGTATCACTGATTTTGGGGGTGCCTGTTTGATGACATCTAAAGCTGGCTGTACCCACGGATGGGTTAAGTCATCAGACACCAAACCTTTCAGACACATCCCCTCCCCAAAGGTCTAATGGCTTCCTCTGGACTTGCAAATAATCAACGCTCCTGAAAATCAAGAGCAGTCCATTTGAGCACAAACACCCCAAAATCAGACACGGCCATCTTTACCATTTTGGGACCCAACCCATGCTGCAGCAGTGTTTGGGCTCCCCAGACTCTAGGCTGCTCTGTGGCTCCTTCCAAGCCCAGGTCCAGGTGCCCACTTGCACATGAACACTGCGGAGAGCAGGCAAAGCCTGAGAGCAAAGAGGTCACAACCAAAGTGAGAAAGAGAGCTTTTGTTCATGGCCTTGGGGCACTCCCTGCCTTCTGCGAGGAGCAGTAGGGGTCACTTGCCATGGCTCTGATGACCTCTTCTTGGCATCAAGTGTGTGCAAGCAACCAAAGGCAGGTGGAGGGGAGCATCTATAGCTCTTGTGCCTCGCAGCTGCACTGGATGTAAATCTTTGTTCTGTTTTATAACACCAAGGTTCTTCTAAAAGACATAAAATAAACAAGTCAGTCATGTTTTCACTCTCCCGTGCACCGCTCAGCACCTGTATTTGTCTGCAAAAAAAAAGCCCCTTAAAGCCACAAGGTTTCTTTTTTATTTACTTCTGTTATCTTTGCTTATTTTCTATGAAGAAAAGTAACCCAACCTTGGTGTAGTATAAACCTAGCCAGAAACAAAAACCCTCTTGAATTCCTCTTCATTATAAATGGATTGTCAATGTGTTAAATAAATCAGTGAAAATGGAAATCCAAAAATAAATAGCCATCCTGCTGTTGCTATGACAACTCAAATTTTTTACCTGGCCAGAGATTTTATGTTTCACAGTTAGTAATCACTGAAAAGGAGGGTCACATTTTTTTTAATCCTGGCACATTTCACCACCTACCCCCAACACAAAAAAGGGGATTAATTTTGGTTACTTCTTAGCAAATGAGGGAAGATCAAAGAGAGGAGCTATTTTTCATTCCAGACAGGAGAGAGGAGATACACATACCATTTACAACAACACAGCTTATAACATCGACTCAGCCCAGAAAGGACAGAGAGAGCAAAATATTACAGTAGGATTTCAAAGGCTTTAATGTGGCCCCGCTATGCAATAAGCACAGCACGTATAGAATAAGATTAACATATCTTAAAACAGTATTTGGCTCATATGTTAAGGCAATTTTACTCTGGTAAAAAGTAACATCATCTCGGAACACCAGTAGGAGTAAATATTTTCCAGCTCGTGCCACCATCCATGCCAGTGAAATGCATCTCTAAATAACCCAGCAAAGATAATAAACTGCCCAGTCCTTAAAATGGTAGAAATCACTCCATCTCATTCAACGTCCATGGCGAGGGAAGGCCCAAGGCACTGAAGAATCAGGGCCACACATTACGGTGGTATTAATTTGTGGGTTGTATCTCATCCTCTGGGATGGTAAATACAGTGAAAATCAGCAGAGGAGAGAGGAAAGAGTGACAAAGGAGACCCCACGTGTCACAGAGCTGGTATCACCTGGGAATCCCTTGGCCAGCCCAGAAAAGTCACATAAAGGGTTTTTATTTCATTTTTTTCCTGCCATAAATAGTCTGCTTAGTACCTCCTTGTCTGGAGGCTGGTGGATGAGATGGGTCAGGTCAGAGAACACCTTCATCTCCTGGCTGGTACACCTTTGCAAGCAAGCCTTTCCTTCACCCCAAGAGGTGATAAAGAAAGGCAAAATCTCCCCAAAAAGTTCAGAAATTCCAAATGCAATTTAAAAGAAAAGAGAAAAAAAAAAAAGAAAAGAAAAAAATCTATTGAAAATAGCATCACTTCATTATGCTTCCAGTCCCCAATATCTTTGCAAAACGGTTACAGTAAGATGATGAATTTTCAAAACAACATTGTCTTGACCAAAATATTTTTCTTCAGTTTGAAACTTTGTAACTTGTTTCCAAAAAAAACATTTAGAATCAGGGGTAGGGAGGAAGCAACACAGAACCAAACTGCTTCTTGTGAAGAGTTCTCCCTAAGCCAGCAATTTCCACAAAAAATACCTTTTGTCAGAAAAATGTCTTGACCTGCATTACGTGGAATTAATTACTCCCGATCAAAATCTAGCCTGATGGCAATAAAATGCTGAATACTCCCCAAATTAGACACGATATCCCCAGCAGCAAAGTGATAAATTCTCACAGAATCTTACACAATATTATCTGGTCATGTTAGAGATTTTTTTTTTTTGCCATCAAATGTTTGCACGGTTTTGTTACCAGTGTATGTTCCTACCAGCCCAAGTCTGCATCCAGTTACTCTGATTTTCTAGAGATATGTATACACACATATGCACACACACTGTGATTGTGAAAGTGCTCTAAACAAATATGGGTGTTTGCATCCTGACTTGCCCGAAAAGCAAAGCAGACTGTTCAAGCAGCAGCCGGTGAAAGCAAGCATTCAATTCTACTCAGAGGCTCGTTTTCCTCTAAATGGGCCTCTCAGACTCAGTGACAACTCTTAGCTGCCTGAGAAAAAACACTGGAATAAAAAAAAAAAAAAAAAAGAACCTATTTTCCAGTGAGAAGTAATCCCTGTTCCATTGCCATGGCACCAGACATCCGTCTCTTTCTTTCATTGACCAGACGAGGTCCTCCTCAGCCCCTAGCTTCTTTTTTTTTTTGAAAAAAAAAAAAGAAAAATTTATTTATTTTTTTTTGTTCATGCATGTGTGTGTGCCTGAATTTGTTTCCTTGGTAGGAAAAGGAGTCATTAAAGTATTAGTTTAGGTTGATTGATTCTTTGGGGGCAGAAGAAGGTTCTGGGGCTTTGTAATCTCTGACATGATCTCCAAACAGAGGCTCTTCAGCATGATACAATATTGAAATAATCAAAGGAAGATGCAGCCTGCCCCTCGGAAAGCCAAACAGCACAGTTTACAGGCTGGAAGTCGAATCTCTTCCAAAACCTGTGATTTCTTCAAGGTATAGTGAACGCACAGTGCAAGCTCTTTTTTCTTGTAACTTCAGAGCAGTTTATACACGGTATGATTCTGAAATGCCCTCTACCAGGGGAGCTGCTGAGAACCTGGCTGGGGATTGCAGCAAAATGTAAAAAGAGGGCAAAAAAAAGCTAAAAACAATAACCGAGTCAGTTTAAAATGAAAAGGGGAAAACATAAAACCTATGCTCAAAGACAGACGAGTCCTGAACAACAGGCAAGTACTGCAGAAGTTACTCTACCCCCATACTTTTGGCTACCCTCCTATCCTCTCCCACTTCCCGCGGTGAGAAGAGCCAAGTGATTTCCAGTTTCCTTGTGTGAACAGAGTAGTGCAGAAGTGCTGGGTCATGATTCAGCATCTGTTTCTTTGTTTCAGTAGATTATTGTATCTGGGAAGTTTAAAAGATGTATCTGATTGCATCTTGATGCCTCTAGGAAGCTGCTATGCACCCTGTATGTGTGGGGATGATGCAGGTGCTGGTGTTTTTCAGGAAGGATTCAGCACCTTGGCAGGATCAGGCTCTTTGTTGGCAGGAAAAGAAGTGAGGAGAGGCGAGGAGAGAGGCAAGGAGAGAGGCAAGGAGAGAGGCAAGGAGAGGAGAGGCGAGGAGAAAAGAGAAGAAGAGAAGAGAAGAGAAGAGAAGAGAAGAGAAGAGAAGAGAAGAGAAGAGAAGAGAAGAGAAGAGAA
>JANHFX010004756.1:57312-76374 GCA_027560015.1 Chloroceryle amazona | reverse complement strand
AAGAGAAGAGAAGAGAAGAGAAGAGAAGAGAAGAGAAGAGAAGAGAAGAGAAGAGAAGAGAAGAGAAGAGGAGAAAATGCAACATGATGTGTATGCAACTCAGTGTCCTGTGTGTACTGACTTTTCTTTAAGGGAAAGAGAACCTGCACTTCCTGACAAGTTGGTAGGAAAAACAAAAGAAAATTTCTCTCTTGCACAGAATTTATCTTCAGCTGCAATTTATGCGGCTCTTTATTAATGAATAATTCTAAATAACCATCCTGTGTGCCTTCCCTCCAACAAGAGTCCTGACAAGACAGATGGCTCAGAATTGCCTAATGCCACGGTTCACCTTTTTATTCCATACAAAATCAATTTGCCGTGGCATCCGCAGGCCAGTGCAGGAGGAAGCAGAGGGAGGGACAAATGTATATGCAGCGCACACACAGCCTGCGCTGCCGACGGCGCACGCGCCGCGCACACACGCGCAAAATCGATTCCCTGTGGCTCCTGCAGTCTGATCAATTTTGCATTCAGTGCAGACCTAGAGTGAATTTATTACTCCTTGGAAACTTTCGAGCGGAAAGGGAGATGGATCCGTTATGGCAGAGCCCAGGGTTCCACACCAGAGATCTCCCGCAGTCCCTCCTGCGGATTTTGACTCATCCCTTGCCACAGTGCTTCTCCTGAAGGCAAGAGGGCACCTGATTTAAGACCAGCAGGTTCAACAGTAAGGGTCACAGGAATGTAGCTGGCATTATGGCATTTCCCAGAGGCACTATATGGCACAAAGGCCCCACTACACTCCACAAAGTTTGATATTTAGATTGCAAGCAGCGAGAAGAAAGGGCGAGGGAAAAACAGAGAGGTGATTTACAACACACTAATGACATCACCAGCAACAAAACTGAGACACTCCGAGTCCAAACCATTTACCAGTCTGTAGTCCATAGCCAAGTCCAAGAGGACCCTTTGCTTGGACACGTGGCACAAAGTTACCTTGCAATGTTCCGGATGCTTTGGCAGTTACATCTCAGAAAACATCTCCCACTCCAGTACGGAAAATATGTCTCCCCCAGAAGACACAACTGTGAAACTAACTTCTGTCTGACACTTCCATGTGTGACAGGAGCACGTCCGGAAAGCCAGAAGAAACCTTCTTCTATGATAGGGCTCCATTTCAGGGTCAGAATTTCTCGGGCCATGGGAAATAAGAGTATATTTTTATATTCTAGGAGAATCTGGGTTCAAGGAAGACTCTCTGGCTTATTTTACATGCAACAGCAGGTTTAACATCTAGGTTCAATCTCCTTTGCCATGTGCAGCCAAGAGTTACAGTAAATTGAGCTCAGGAGGGACAAAAGGAAGAGAGAGGACTGTTCATCTCACCACTTTCCCTGGAAAGGATGGGTAACAGCAAGGGAATGTGACTTCCTTAAGTTTTGTTTGGTTTTTGGTCGGTTGGTGGTTTTTTTGTTTGGTCAGTTTGGTGTTTTTTTCAGGGGTGTGGAATTCTGTGATCTCTCTTTGCCTTTAGTCCTCTTTTTCAATTTAAATCCAGTTTGTAATGCAATACCTTCCCAAGAATATTTTTTCTATGTCTCAGTAGAGGTTATGAACTCCAGTGTGACTGCTGCTGAAAAAGGAAGAGGAATACGATGGAGCAAGATGGCAGATGTTAGACAATGAGTCAGGAACCTGTTTGTAGCTCAATGGCCTTTATGATTAGATTCAGTTTCTGGAAGATCAAGCTTGGATTGAAGCTTGGATATGGATATAAAGTTGGCTGCTCACCCCGCCTCTGCTCCGAGCCAAACAAAATCTCAGCACCTACACCCTGAAAAATATTGCAAGACTTCCAGCCCAGAAGTTTCAAACCTGACCTCCCATTTCATTCTCTCACCCCCCCACACTGGGATGGATTTTCCCTCAGCTAGCAAGGCCATCCATGGCAGATAGATCAGGCACACGATGAGACCGGTTTTTGCCTGTGCCTCACACAACCCCTCCTGAGGATGCTCTAGGACGGGCTCTAAATTGCCTTCTGCCCATCAGGATTTTTATCTAGACAAATAAAACTTTAAGCACTACCACATGAGAATGGCAGCATTTCACACCTTGACTTCTCCTTGGCACAATCGCAGTCTCCAGGTGCCAGGCAGGGGAGAACCAGTCTCCCCCACTGTCAATCCTACAAGATGCACTAAAAACAGAGGCACACCAAACATAGCTGAGCAGCATCCAGCTGCAGCACGTCCACTCCAGCTCCCTTCTGTGGCCTGCAAACCTAACACCAGCACATGGGATACGCTGGGGTGAATCTGACACGCAGGGAAATTATATTCTGCTGTGGAAAGCTAAAAAGGTCTTTCATCGGGATAATGAAAAAGATACCCCTGCGATCAGCCTGGCAAAGTCCTATTGTCTGTGTTACTCTGCACCACTCTCCTCCGGGGCCAATCCCACAGACTACCAGAAGAGGGGGATCACACACAGTACTGACCAGAAGGTGATTTTACCACCAAAATTCCCTTTTCCTTTAACAGATTTTTTTATTACTTTCATTTTCCTTCTCAAACTCCCACTGGTGACAGAAAAATAAGAAAAAAAAAAAACCACCTCCTTTCCAAGAATCCTTGTGCCATGGACAAAGCTGCAGTCAGTGAGGTAAGGAGATAATCATTTATTGTGGTATTAGTAAGAGGAGTGTGGGTTTAAGTTAAAGCATGTTAAACAAAGAAAAAGAGGATTATTTACTTCCTCAGACAAAGTAATAATGAAACAAAGAGGAATAATAGTGGAAAACAATGGGCCTCTGAGCAGCTTTTATGGACCTGATTCAGGGTCTACACAGTGCTACGATGCTGATGAACCGAGCCAGGCTGCCTGCTGCAGAAATCAGACCTATTGATCTTTGTCTTCGTTTTTTGGAGAGAAAAGGCAATCCAGCACACAGAAGAAATTGAGCTGAAACTTTACCAGTACCACCTGAAGTGAGGGAGAACCCAATCCCTGGATTGGCTCAGAGTTCGAGTACCCCACAAGCAATGAAAGTCTTAAAATATACCGGTAGAGCCAAAGAGAAATCTCAGAATTCAAGGAAAAGCCTTTAACTCTAAAGCCATCAGTAGACAATGAAGAATTTATCAGCTTTTCCTGCCCCAGTTTGCAGGCTCATGAGCCATTCTTTAGGTAGTGGGTTGCCTGAAATGAGTTCTCATTCCCTCTCTGCTGTCCATCACCCAACCCTACACCCATTTTCCTACCTTGGACATGCCAGGACACTGAGCAGCAGCCAGATCCTGCTTTTTCAAACATCCCAGAACGCTCACTGGAGCAGCGTACCCACAAGGTACCGATGCCCTAACAAACTGCAGTCATACTGACAGAGTGGGCTCTCGCTTTGGTTTACAGCGCTCTATCTCCCTTGATATGAAGAGCAGATGCTGGCATAAGAGAGAAGCGTCTCAGGCACCCCAATCCCATAGACTGCCACACAAATCCCTGTCAGAGTCCCTAACTTTTTCCCTATCCCTTCCGGCAGGTCGATGCAACGCACTGCCATGCAGCCAATGAACAAAATCTCTTCAGACATCGTGGGCCAGATTCTCAACAAATGCATATCAAAACTGAGGAGGGATGTATGCTGATGGAGAGCCCAGGTGTTTCCCAAAAAACCCTAACAATAAATGAAATCTATTTTTGCTGGGTTTACTTTCACGGAAGAAAGAATCCAGCTTCAGAAAGAATCCTGCCAGACCCCTGGGGAGATGGAGAAAAAAAGCAAAAGCAAACCAGGCTCCTTCTGGTGTTCACAGAAGCCGCAGTACAGGCTGGGGCCGGGGGGAGTAAGTCTGGCCCAGGAAGGGCTGGGACCCGGGACCCCAGGCTGGATGGGGCACACCCGCTAACCCCCCGAACAATCGGATGAGCAATCTTTGTCAGGAACAAAAGACATCTGCTGAGTAAAACAGGAATTGACTCAGAACAAGGACAAAGCCAGACAGTATCACATGACGAGCCAGTCTGTTCCAGCAAGATGCCAGGGTCAACGGCAACTAATGCACCCAATAAGTCAAGAGGAATCAATAATGCTAAATAACTCAGTGTCTTCTCTGTGAAGCAAATCAGTGCAAATGCAGTTAGAGCGGGCTCTGCGCCCCGCACTCTGCAGACTGAAATCTGATTGAAGCCCATCATGTGACACGTCGGCATTGGCAGTCTGAGGTTCCCACAGCTGCGGGAAAATGTCTTTTCAAGCTTGCTTCATGCATAAGGCAGGGCTGAGTACGGATGGTTGTTAGCCATCCTTTTTTAGAGACCTAAAATGGGAGGAGAGCAAGGAGACATCGGAGTTTTAGAAACACATGCATATTGCCCACGCAAAGAGGCTGTTTAATAACAAACCCCACTTCCAAGCCACCCCCTCACCATTAAAGTGTATTCCAGCCTCTAAATGCTGTCTGTGCATTTGTCTGTGTACACTCACACGCACGCACACAGACGAGAAATACGTGCCTACCCAAACCATCCAGCAATAACCAGCTGACAAGACAGATGATGCAAGCAGAGGCGACTGTGCCACGAGGAAGATCTGAGCCTAGAATTTGGAAAGGCCCTCATTCAAGTCCCTAAAATACCGTTGTGCTCTGCTTAACTTCAGGTCAGGTCATTTAGCCCCTCTGTGCCTCAGTTTCCCCTTTGTAAGAGAGGGCACCACGCTGCACGCCGCCTTTGGGAGGCTGTGAGAAGAATACATTAGCAAAATAGGACACACCCTGACATTACAGTAATATGGGCCAGGTGAGAACCTACATTTGAGTCAGTAGATTATACGGTGTAACCCAATTATTAACAAATCATTTACTCAAAGTTAACAACAACTCGAGAAAGTATCAAACCCATATTAGCTTGTATTTCAACAGGTCCGTTCTCTTCCTCTTGGCAAGCAGAAGAATTTGCATCAGCGCTACACAAAGTGGCTCACTTGTTTCAACCTCTCATTCTGAACTGGAAGGTGATATCCTAAATACTGTCCTCAAAGATAACACTAAGAACAAATATCCCCTCCTTACTTTGGGTTCAGACTCGGATTATATCCCTCAGGGAAGCGAGCTCAGCTTCTCACTTTGTAACCTGTCTGACCACCTGTAAATCAGCACAATGATTCCCTTGCTTTATTCCCCCACCAAAAAAAAAGAGCATTGATTTTCCCCTAATGAATCTCACAAAGCTGTGGAAAGATAAAAATCCTAACATTTAGTATGTTTCATACATTTAACTAGATTTTCCATCTAAAACCAGTTGAGGAAGTTCGGAAAGAACACAGCATTGCAAAGTATTTCTACTTTTTAACACCTCATCTTTTATTACTGAAGACTGCTACGTGCATTTCCCTGTACACGTTCAAGGCTCCGGTCCACCTTGGCAATTCCTGGAACCCTAACGTGAATTTTATTGTTAGATGGCACAGCACCGTAGGGCAAACCACAATCCAAAACACATGAATGAGTTCTAACCAATTCAAACCAAAAAAATACGGGAAAGGGAGGCAATGTGGAGGGAGGCACTACTCAGCAATCCACATCTGAGGAAGAAACTGAATGGAAGGAATCTGAATCAAAGAGTAACAAAATAGGATCACAGCACACATTACCACTTTCCCTGGCATCTCTCTCTCTCAATCATCTAGATGGTTCATTTAACCTGTTCCTAAGTGCCTCTGTGGAAGAAAATGCAAATTTTTATGCAAGTGAAAATGACTCATCACTTAAGCAGGAGGATCTTAACCCAAGTCAGCAAATAATTTAAAAGTAAAATCGGTAACTTGGATAAACCACAAAGCCACGAGCAAAGATGTGTATACATCAAAGCGCAGCATGGGAAACACATCTTAAATATGTTAACGAGTGCCAGAAAGTCATGTCTTGGCCTGAAAGAGCATACAGTTCAACACGGGGGCCTGCTACCATCACAGCAACCAAATACAGACAACCAGATTTCTGCAACCAGCAGCAAAACCCTCCCACGGGAGACAGCACACGCAAGCTGGAGCACAAGGCAGGAAGTGTTGAGACCCCCCCACCCCGTTTGATTTCCCCACTGCCCCACCAGTTCCACCCTCAAATATCATAGCATGGCTGGCCTTGGTCATTCATACATATTTCTCTACCCCACAAGCGGCTGAAATTCAGGACTTTCAGGTAGGGAAAGGCAGGTGAATGCTTCTCTACACTCCAGACATAATAAAGCTTTTATAGAGCAAGAGAAGAGAAGGAATTGGGAAAGCTAATACCAAAGAGGCTCCAACACTACTTGGAGCTCTGTAAAGCACCTGGGTGAAGAATTTCAGGTTGAACGGGACTAAACACAGATATTATTGTTATTATTTATTATATAACATCCCATATCGCTGCATTTTCAATTCACCCACAACCACCTCCTGCAGCACTTACACTGTCACTCTGTTCTTATGTCGCCCTAGTTTTCCAGCTTTCTTCTGTCTAGGGTAGATACAGAGGCCCCATCTCTGAAGCAGCTGAGTACCTATTATATCCTGCTGCTTCTCCCTCGCACTTATGCTATTATGCTATTACAGCTCGTGTAGGGTTGTGTGTTTTCTGTTTTGTGACATAATATTGTGGGCCCAATTCCACCATCACTAATACACTGTATAATAAGGGCGAGATGCACGGGGAGTGCTAGTAAGAGCACTTCATGTGGCAGGAGTCAGGGCTACAAATGGTGAGGCTGCTATCGCTCGGCAGGAACCAGGATCTGCTCATTCCCACAGATACTGTTATGCCTTCTCTTTAGATACAAATTGCCATTGTACCTATAACGACAGTACCAACTGAAAATAACAACCGGAGCAAACACAGCCACTTCATACGTGCAGATAGAGACAACTTGGATGCATATCAGAATGAATAACCTCTCTCTCTCTTTGCCTCTTAAGTAGAGGAAAATAGTGTCTCAGGACTTCTGGTCTTCTCAGCTCCTTCCACCCTCTACAGCTGCAGGTACCTGAGCCCTGACCGGCAAAATGGGAAGTGAGCCGTGCCAGTGGTTTATGGGTCTTTCCCTTCTCCTAAAATCTTCATGCAAGGGAATTTTTGGGACCTTTTGTCCTTAAAATCTCCACTGCTATTTTTATTCTTGGAACAAAGTGATGCTCTGGAATGCTCTGCAGTGGTCACTGGGACTAGCAAGAGTTTGTTGTGCCCTGATGAGCCAGTGTCCGGGAGAGTTTTGAGCCTACGTACACCAGGCACCCGAGGCACCTACATTTCAGCCCAGTACACTGGGGATAGAGAACAGCTCATTAGGAGGAGCTCCGAGCCAGACTGAAAAAAGATGAGCTTTAGCAATTCAGAGTTCTCCACTAAAACAGCAATGTTATTTTCAAGCCCAAGCTGATGTCTCCTTGACATCAGGTCACATAGAACAAAAAAATAAAAGTAACGCTGCTGCACGTGGGATGCCCACAAGTAGCAGCTACAACAGCAAACAAGGGAAAGCCAAAGAAGGTTGCATACCTGTGAGCACAGGTACAACATGCAGCAGGACTGAGCAGAGACACATGATCTGGTGACAGCAAAAATATAAAATGATTGCAAAATAGCATCATTACCAATTAGTTAGGGCCTTTTGTCACAATCTTCATTCTCTAAATAAGGACTATCATGGGAATTTAAATTGGATTATAAATACGCTGTTGTAACCCTATCTTCTGTTATGGTTAGAGCTAAACTGCTTATCAGCAAAAAAGGAGATGTGCAAGCTGATGAAGAGTAAGTTCTGCTTTTGGGTTTCTTCTTCTCTGACTTTTAAAACAGGCTGCTCTAATCTGTCTCCAGTGCCAGTGTAACAGGGAAATAAATCAACAAGACTAAGTCTTAAGTCTGAAGAGTATGGAAACTACTGAGCCAAAGGGGACCAGAACACCATTAGAAGAAACCATAAAGGGGAAGGGGGGACATCTGTGGTACTCAGGGGCTTTTGCTCAAATCAGCACCACCCCAGAGCTCAGAGGATTATCGGCACTGAGATTGTTCTGTAAGCTAAATAAAATAAGAAGAAAGTCCTTCATAATTTCAGTTAAGTGCTAAGTGAATTAACCACCTTCTGTCTGGACCAGACTAACTCAGGGAACAGGCTGAGGTATTCCTCTATCTCTTCCCGTGAATGGTCTTGAGGACTAAACCAAAATGTGGCTCAACTCTCTAGGAAAACTCAATAGGAAATGAAAGCAGTTGACCTGACAATGACTTTCCTGGAATAGCTGCACCAGGCTCACTGAGTAACAGTGATGCAAAAAGCAGGATCAGTTTACTGAGAAGTATTCCAAAGAGTCCAGTGTGTTTTAAAATAATGGGGTTATCACAGGGAGCTCACTTCTGTCTACTGAACCATTTGGTGGCTGATTTCAGCCAGCAGCTTCTAGTTTAGAGGCTTGAACACCCTGCTGTAAATAAGTAGATGTGGGATAATCCACATATTAGGAAGAGTTTGATCCAAAATCCATTGGAGCTTCCTGAAGGACTCCTACCAGCTTGTTGGCTGCTGAATCACCTTCCATGAAGTTAAGCCCTTCTCAGCTAAGATTCTTAAGAGAGGAATTAATTTTTTTTTTTAAAGATTGCCTGGATCTGACCAAGATTTGACTGATGTAAAAGCTGCTAAATCTCATGTTATTTTATTCAGAACAGTCTTACTGGCAGCAGTGACACATATGGGAAGTAGAGTCATTCCCCTCAGTCACCCCACAAACCAGACTGTCAGCTGTGCTCAGCCACAATTTCACCCTTGCCATCCTGGGTGAGGATCCCACTCAACACTCGTAGGGTGTAATGCTGCTGAATTCTTGCCACAAACTATATGATCCTATTGAAACATCAAACATCACAGCCTCACAAATTGTGCCTTACAGAGATCTTGACGCAAACTTCTTGTTCTTTACTTTTGGTTTGCACTTCTTGCCAGTGTCAGTCAATCTTTTACTGAAGCCAAAATGACTTCCCAACAAACATACCAAGCTTTGGACTCCACTGAAATCCATCCAGGAGACATCAAGAACAGATTCATAACTTAGAGGAATTTCATAACGTGAGCATCTTGTGTTTTGTTCACCAGTCCATGTGGTAAGCACAGCCATGTAAACTGAAGAGCAAAACCTGCACTGCATTTTCACTGAAGGATTCCATAATAGCTCAGTGAAGGATGCATTTAGAAGGCTCCCGCTTGTTGTAAGAGCAGAGATTTTAAACCTATGCCAGTTTGCATAGGTTTCCTGTCTCTTTTTGATTTTTTTTTTTATTTTCCTATTCCCTACAAACTTCGGGGGGGGGGAGGTGATGGGGAAGAAGAGGGGGGTATCACTGTGATCCACTGCCCATAATATCAAACATTCCTTTGCAACCTCTCTAATATCTTCGTTTCATAGCCTGTAGTAAAGAATCCCACTGAATTCAAATGCTGCTACAATGAGAGAAAAAGCAGTAAGAGATGAGAATTAGGTTTACTGTTTCTATTTCTCTTCTAATATAACCAGTTAGCATCATAAGCAATGCCTATCTTTAGGGTGGATTAGTTCATGAAGATATCTAAAGTCACTTCTTCTCTACTTGTAGTCAGCCTGTAATGTCATCAGAACAGTATTACATTAATAGTTTATAAGTTTTTACCTACAATTGTGCAGCCTAGGGCATTTTAGGTTGCCAGTTTGCCATAGCTACCTTGTCCAGCTATCCTGGGATGGCACCCGGGACCTCCACAGTTAAACCAACAATTCTTTACAGCCTGAGTTGCAGGGTCAGAGTCTAAGAGCCAGGACAGACCCAGTTCCTCTGACACGTGGGCACTCAAGGGATGCAGAATACACCCTGACCAACAGTCTGTATACCCTTCTCTGAGCAGTAGAGACTGTCCTGAGGCACCTCTTTTGAGCTTTCACCAACTGTGATGACTACGGTGTTAACCAGAACACACAAGTAATTACAGCTTGACCTAGAGTTGAGGAACTTCAAGTAAGTCTCCATTAGCAGCACTATGTCACATATCTGAGCTAACTCCAAAAGGCAGATTATGCCCATGTATCTCAGCACTGCTCCAGGGACACGGATCAGCTCGGGACCCAAAAACCAGAATGCCACATTAACCTGGCAGAGTTACCTTCTGCATCAGCCCGGCTGGTCCTGCTTTGAGCACCCCAACTAACTCATCCGCAGTTTGTTCTCTGGCTGGGTATCTGTTACAGATACCCACCGAGTGGAATAGCCAGCTGGTGAGTGCAGGGGCCAGATCCAGTTCATGAGGCAGAAAATCTGGTCCCTGGGGAGGCTGGCTGATCAACAGGCCAGACAAACTAGTATTTCTGTGTGCCTGCCTAAGTGCGCAAAAGGGCAAGACACAGGTCAGCAGCGCTTATTAAGCTGCCAGTAAAATGGGCCGTGCATCAGACACATACCAGTGGGTTACACAAACGCATGTTTACAGAACTTGACCCACATGGAGTTTCAATGGCTTCGACTGGCCCATTCACATGAGCACAGTCACATGTGTGCAGAAGTATCTGTAGGATTACGGACTAATTGTGTGCGTAACCAGCCCCCATATGATCTGTACACTAAGAGGAAAATTAGCATTTGATGTCTGTTTCAAATTGTAAGCAGCCCTGCTGCAATTAATCACAGCTCAGCTGATAGAGAGTACTGCACTGAAATGACAACATGCATTCTGGGAAACTAACACTGTCATCTTTAGCCGCAACAAGTTTATTTTAAACCTCAGAACAAAGAAAGTTTGTCACCGAGTCCCTTGTCTGATCTACTCTTCTGAAAGCAGCTTTCTAAACAAGTAAGAAGCAGATGGCCCAAAAGAACATTCACCAAGGTTTAGATTTCTCTGTCGCCTTCTGGATGGAGGCTTCCAAAAGAGGGATCTGTGGCCTCGGAAACAAAATATTGTCTTAATGACTGAAACTATCAGATCAGAGTATGGAACATAAACATTAAAGAACACCCATTCACCAGCACTCAAGGAAGAGGGTATATGCTGCGGGTTGTGGTACCTTTCTCTACATATTTAACTGCTGAATACTCACAACATGATTTTATTAACTACTCAATTAAACTATATACCGAGCTAATTACTGCTTATGAACTAATTCTGGCATTTCTTCAATTCTCTCTCTCCCCATTCAATTACAGGGAAACCTTTATACCATTTTGCCTACAGTAGTTAAGTTCATCCTGGAAAATATACAAAGCTATGTCACCATCTTAAATCACATGAAATGACACCTACATCCACCAAATCACAGCATAATTCAGGTTGAAGAGGAGCTCAGGAGGTTTCTAATCCAACATCGGGCTCAAGGTGGGGTCAGCTCTGAGACTGAACCACGATGCTTGGGGCTTTATCCAGCCTCTCATCCTCCCTGTTGCTTTCCACAAGACATAACCCTCCACTGGTCATCACCACCACTGGTTGATTTCCACTGCCCACTGCCTGCTGCTGAATCTTAATGCTGGCTGGGCATTTTTTTCCTGAGCTGTGGTTTGTACCTTAATTAATTATTTTTTTTTTTACCACTTATCTATTATTTATACAGGATTCAAAATGTATAAAAAGAATAAATGAAAACACTTGATACGATGCCCTAACTCAAGCAGTTTATCAGCTTATTTCACAATAAAAGAAGTAAAATGAGGAAGTTAAACAAACAAGGGTAAAAGAACCATGGTTACAGTGAAAAGATCCCAGTCCCTTTAGATGTGTGCCCACTGTCTAGCTAATCTATCTAGGGCCTTGACAAATATGCAGATATATTAGAAGAATAAATCATCCCATGTGGTCAACACTGAAGAAGGGAGGTTTTAGAGGGATTTACATGTTGAGAAGGTGATGACTTGGCAAAGACTGGAAGGATTTTCGATGCGCAGGCAGGAATATGAACCAGAGATGGATATCAAGGTAGGCATCATCAGCAGAATGGAGGGAGATACAACCAGGAACAAGGCCTGAGGTAAATTCTGTAGGAAGAACATGATTTGCAACTGGTTTCTCGCTCTCTCAGCATTTAAACTGAACATTGGCACATTCCTTAGGCACTTGGGGCCAGAACACACCTGCGTTCAGCGTCCTCTCCACTGATTATACCTCTACACAACACATTATGTAGTCTCTTAATCTCATTCCCTTATCATTTTGCCAAGTAATATAGGATGAAGTTGGACAAGACAATGGAAACCTGTGAAGGATGGGAAAATTATAAACGGTGCCGATTTGCTTTGAGTTTTGCTTTGATAAAAGCTTGAGCAGGCCTCTGAACCTTACAGAAATGATTGCACGTGCTTGAAAAATAGACCAGGATCTGCAAGGTGACAAGTGCCTTCCATTGGACTTCACTCCCTTCTCAAACCACAGACAACAAATGTTGAAAAACCAAGGGAACAAGCAGCAGGTAGAAACACAATCTATGCATTGCCCTTTCTAAATCTATAAATCACATCCAAGCTAAATCCTTCATCCTAGTCCAAGTCAACCTAAAGAAACAAAATAATGGCCACAATGTTCAGCACATGCACAACATTTCCACACTGACTACCCTGGAATTCCACATGGACTGGAGAAAGTAGTTGAGTAGATTTCAAATGTATAAACAAAACTGAAGTTCTATCACAGTTTTCCTACCAAAAATCACCTCGTGGCAAAGTGATATCCAGCAAAGCTGAAATGATGTTCTGAAATCTGAATTAAGACTGATATTTGAGCATATGAGGCACTTCTGACACAACATCAAAACAGAGCAATTGCCCTGAGTTAGAAAGAAAGGAACAATTATTTAAAAATCCTTTTCTCTTTCTTGCCAACGCTGTCACATGAAAGTTTTCTGTTGCGCTAACATATTAATGGCTTTCAAAGTTCTGTTTTTGTTAAACTATGTCACATGTTTTGAATAAGGAAGAATGAAATCTGCCAGCGCAAAACTGTCTCAACCTCAGGGAAGACCAGCCCAAGGAAGACAGAGTCCCTGACAGCTTTAGACAGAACTTCAACAAAATGCCTCACGTCCTGCAGTAGAAGATCTGCAATTGATGCTGAGCACTGTGGCAGTTTTCATCAGAGAAGACTGTTCCCTTACACTCTTTGTATGCAGAATCTTTTCAGCAGACATAGTTAACCACAGATTTATACTGATTTACCGAAAACCAACATAATCTTACCTATTAGTAGGATAATTGCCTGGTTAGTCTTTCACTCCACACTTCTCTCCCTGCTTCCCATGGCTAAATGAGTCCCTCCAAGCAGGCTTTTCCCAGTGGAAGGTAATGTGTTCTTCCATGTCTTATTTCAGACGCTCCCACTTTTAACAGGGCTGTAACCATCCTATTTTCTACCTGTCAAGCTGAAATCACTTTGCTCCTATGGATTAAATACCAAATTCTATACACAAATGTATGGAATGCCACAAAGGCCAGGGGCGGGGTGTTAAAGAACAGAGTGGGGTACAAGAACCTGCCCTCTGATTCATCACAAAACTTCACTGACAAAATGAGTATGTGTGAGAGGCAAGGACTTCTAAGGACTCAGCAGTAAAGCTCCAACCAGGGGAAAATGGTACTTGCCTGAACCTCACCATGGGATGGAGTGGCTGGAGAAGAGGCAGTAGGTGAGATACACACACCCCCTTTCTTGTGTCTGGCATAGATCTATCAAGGAGACTTCTGGCCTTGACTTTTACCTTCAGAAGACTCCAGATGACCCTATTTATTTCTCATTTATGAGCAATTCCCACTGAAGTCATCGAGTTACTCCTATGGGGGGCGCGGGGGTGGAAGGAGAGAAATTTATTCCTATGTAGAGCAGAACTATAAGGGTTGTGCTTCACTGAAGTCCCACAGGGAAAAGTTAAATAGGTGCCTGGGTCTTGAGCTAAAACTGCACACAGAGCACTTCAGCCTCAGATTACAAAATGGGTCTGGGGGAGGTGGAAAACCTTTTGATTTACTAATATTAAAAGCAACATGAACACAAGCTGTCTTGATAAATAAGGAGATGAAATTCATTTAAAAATTAAACACAGAGCAAAGTTTTTACTTCTCTACTTGAAACAGTTCTCTTTTAATCCCAAGGCTGTAACAGTTCTCCAGTTAAATTCCTGGAATCACCCTTTGTGCAGCAAAATACATCTCTGGGGACAAACGTTTCTGCCTTTGCTCCGAATAATCTTCTTTTTCTTCCCAGGTAGACCTGATATCTCAGTCCACCACCACATTCCCTCTGACACTGTGGAATGTCCAGCCGTGCAGAATTCCACCCCAGTTCTTTGGAGTCAATAGTATTTCCCTACCCAGACCTACCTAAAGAAAGCACATCAAGTTATTCAAATGTTTATTCCCAGAATCAGGAAAGTCAGACTGATAGCACATCTGCATGCCTGAGTCCATGACCGAAACTCAAGATTTACACCCGTGTTTACAATCAGCACGAAGTCACTCGGTGGGCACCTAGCATTAGAAGTGTAAAAGGAGAGCTTTGCGTGCATAAAGCACTGCAAGATAAGCCCAGAGTCTTAAAAAGCAAAGAAATGAGCCAGGCCTGATTCTGATGCTGCATCAGTATTCAGCGGTGGTTTCAGTGGGACAGCTCGACATTTACACTGGAGTAAGGAAAATCAGGATTAGGCACCATCTGCCTCGGAGAGTCAAGCGACCAGAATTGCTCTACACATTTGAATCCTCGTCCCCGTTTCTTTAATCTCTTACACATTCCAGGTTTTCCATTCAGCTCCAGTGACAAAAGATTTTACAAAATGACAGTCCAGATTGAGAGAACAGAAATGACAACCTCTGACAAAAGAGATACCAAACTTTTATCAACGATAAGTGCTCCTTCCACACAGACACTGGTCTGCAATGGCAAATATAAGGCAGATGTCGAATGGAAATTAAACATTGTGCTCCCGGGGTGGCCTCGGCTGCATTCAGAGTTTGATTTAAAACAAGGCCAGAGTTCTTTCATCATTTCTTCAAAAAGTTGCAATTCTAAAGATATTCCAAACAGCCACATACTTGACCTAGAACTTGGCAATGTACGACAATATATATGTGTAAAAAAGACTAATACGGAGAATAAAAGGTGAAGCAAGTTGGCTGCAGGACAGACTGAGAGAATTTGTTCAGCAAATCACTTCTATCTCAGCATGCTGAGAGTTAAAAGTGAATTCAGGTGCCACAGAGTTTCCCGTTTCTTTCCAAGTAAATTCACAACAAACATGTATCATTTGGGAGACAGACAACTGGATATTCTTAAACATAACCAGAACAGGAGCCTAAACTATTCAGCAGTTTAAGGACCATTTCTCTGCAAGCTTCTTTAACATTTAAACCATATTTGCATCTGTGAAAGCACTCTGTCTGTTATTATTAGACATGATAAAATAGCACTAGACGTTTGCAATGACTTACATACTCAGGCTCAAGAAGCACATATTTGGTCTGTAGTGTTTTTATAATTCCTGACAATGCGATAGCTCGGTCAAAATAATGTTAATACGAGACTTTTAAACATGAAATTCCCAAACTGCTAAATGTACTGTACAGTTAGGAGAGTAAGGATAAATGTGAGGGTGGAAAAGATGGTCACAGTTACAAAACCAGTTGAAAGCATAAACCAAATTGCATTTGCTTCTCTTTTACTTTGTCAGCTACTTAAGACCAAAAAAAAAATTAAACTGCTGCAAGTGAAATGACTAGATTATTTACAGCTCGAGTACGTGTTTGTACTCTTCTTGGAAGCCATTTTTTGAAATCATTTCTTTTTCTAGACAATTTAATATCAAACGCAGTAAAACAAAAACTTTTGAGGCCATGACTTTGTAACCTCCCTAAAGTTTTGAACACCGGAGAAGCTGGCCTGTTCACAGAAGACAATCAAACGCATACTTAAATGTCAAGTAAAGTCCTAGATATATTTCCCCCCCCACGAAAGGAAGAAATTGTGACAAGATATTACTTTTAGATGACCTGACAAACCAGCACTTTCTGGCACGAGCAGGACAGTCATTCCCCCTTCGTTTCCCAGTACGAGATTCAATCATCTGAGACACAAACCTCATTCTACACTGAGATATTTTCAAATAAAACTAAGTTGCAAACAGTCTCCCTGGCCTTTTTAAAAATCATTTTCCATTGCTTTAAAACATAAAATACAGACGGATGGATGAATGAATGGACAGCTAGAGAAATGCTTTCAGTCATGCTTCCTTCCCCCCCCCCTCCCTTAAAATTGAAAAGCATCAGTATCCAAATAGCAACAGGAAATTTTTACCTTGTGGCTAAATAGCTCACTGTTCACTTTGCAGCTGCCTCTATTTTTTGCTGGGCAAAACACCAATACAAAAGTCTTTCCTAAGAAACCAAGCTTTTGACATAAGGGCAGCGACAAACGCAAACCTACAAAGAATTTTTTCCCCCGTCCCGTCGTTATAATTCCTAATTTTGTGGGATGTATTGCTGGGCTGTTTATCATAACAGTGTGCAATAAAAAGGACGACTAACTCTTGCAATTTTCTCCCTACTCCTCCCCTTGACAGGGGCCACTGATAGGGAAAGAGGCTCGGAAAAGCAGAGCAGTGAAAGGCTAAGAAACAATAGGCAACCATGGCTTTGACAATGCAGCCCTGAACCCTTTTTGCTCCCGCTGTGACACTTGCATTCAAGAGCAAGGGCGGCTGCCATCATAAGAATGGACAATGGCATGAGGAATACAAGGGAGAGGGGGGATAAAAAAAAAAAAAAAGGAAATCAGATGAATTCAGAGCTAAGATGGCAGAGCTCTCACCTTTTCCGCTTTTTTCGAGTAATCTGGATGGAGACGTCCCGCAGAGAAGAGATAAAAAGGGTGTGCTGAACTGTTGGATGGTTCTGAAGACTTCTGCATTTGCAAACGCATTTTAGAACTATTTGTAGGGGTATATATGCTGCATGCCATCTCTCTGTCTCTGTCTCTCTCTCTCTCTCTGTCTCTCTCTCTCTTCTGTTTTATGTCCTGCTATCTCCATCACACACCTCTAATAGTATGAAGACTTTCTGCCCATGTAAGTAAGTGAGAGTGTGTGTTCCTTAATGTTTGAATCAAGACACACGTCTGCATGCATTTCTAATCTAAGGAGCCTATAGCAGTTACTACAACTATCAATTAGTCAGCAATAGCTTGAGATCCCCATGTGTCTGGGTGAACAAAGGTGAGAAACACATGCAAATAGTACTACAGCACCTGGGTCACGTACAGTAACTTAGCTAGCAACAAATAATTGCATCTGTTTCTGCCTTTTCGATGCTTCTTGCTCATTGTTATGTAAAGTTACAGGTTATTAATGTGAATAGTAACACAATTAGGCATGGCATTGTATATTTTCATTTGAACGACACAATAAAAGGAAATTAAGCTTAACTAGATGGAAATAAATGGTGACTTAAAGGCTTTAAACGAAAAGATTCTCCGATCTGTAGCACTGCTTCCATTTTTTGATCAATTGTTCCTGAGTTAAAGATGCAAATGATGTAGATGTATTTGGTTATTTCATAGACATTAGATAAGAAACTGATTATTCCAGAGGAGACAGAGTGGATGCCTAATTTCCTGAAGTTAAGTCCATAAAGAGGGTAAGCTAAATCTGTTACTATATTTTTTAATTAAGCGACTGTTACTTTTAAGATCATTTTAAGGGTGCTTTTTCAGATGTTTTAGACTTAAGCCAAACAATTAAGAAGAAAGATACGGTACCTTTTACTCTCTCCTTCTTCTTAACCTCAAAAAATGAGCCTTACCTTTAAAAACTGTCAGAGTCAAAACGGACTAAAACCAACCAAACAAACGCCCTGAACAAAATCAAAAACAATAAAATGAAAAAGCTCCAAAATCCAGCACCACCCTGACTCCACCACAAGAAAAAGACAGAGCTAGGCTGCTATCCATGAGCAGAGAGCATTTCAGAGATGACAACACAGGCTGTGGACAATGTTATTTACACAGATTTGGTACGAGCGACTACGGCTCCAAATTGTAATTTAATTTGCAGAAATTATACCGCACGTTTTGAAGTGCAGGGAACTCTGAAAATTAAGCAGTTTGACAGAAAGAGTTTGTTGCTGAGAAGTAAGCATTTTTTTCCTCACGTACAATATGCTCACAGAGTCCTGCGAGGACGCACGCTGCATAACCCTCTATCGTTAGCTCTCTTTCTACTTAATATCAGCTTCCATGGGAGGCTAATTAGTGACACCAAAGGAAAAACATTCTTCCCAATTTTGGGCTGCAAGAGACTGTCAAGTTTATTTAGCTTTAAGGCAGCATAAAGAAAAAAAAAAATTAAAAATAAAATTAAAATCTTACATTTAAAACAACAGAAATACCTCCTTAAAGAAACAAGTCCCCAGCTCCCTCACCTTTTAAGAACGGGCTAGTGGCTAGAAGATTACAGCCGGCCACTGCTAACAACATAGAAGGTGCTCACAATGAAGCGAGATTAAAGAAAAGCTGGAGGAAAACAATGCCCAGAGAAGCCCTGAGTGCAAGCGTCCCAGAGCTGACTGTACAGCGGCAAAGCAAAGCAATAACGGGCTTTAAAAGCCCCGCTGCTAAATGGGTGTTGTGCTGCCCCGCCATGCAGTTTCATTTCCAAACTTAGCTGTTGGGAATTGCAGGCGCTATGGAGACAGAAGATTTCCAATATGCCAAGCGCAGAGTTTATCGTAGGCTCTTTGCTCTCTGAAAGAAAGACACCGCACAGAGGACCAGCACAACACGGAGAGCAGTGGCCGGCTTTGCAACTCCACCAGAAACAACCACGCTCGCGGTCCCTCTGCCAGAGGTCCTAGCAGGCAGACAAAAGCATCACAAAAACTACAAAATAATCTCGCCCTTCGCCGAACAATGAGACCTTAAAATATACGTACGCCAGGGTATTACATGCAGAATAGGCAGGGGGAGGGGCGGGGGGGGGGGGGGGGGGGGGGGGGATAGGAAACAGATTTTCCCAAATAGCGGTTTCTTCCTGACGGTGTAAAAGAGATG
>JANHFX010004756.1:37546-57212 GCA_027560015.1 Chloroceryle amazona | reverse complement strand
GGGGGGGTTGGGGGGGGGGAATGAGAACAACATTTCCCATCAATGCGTTTTATTTCTTAGCGTCTGAAAAGGCTGTTTCCCACTTTAATGTGAATTACTCATCTCTTTTATCAGGCCAGTCTGTTGCCTGCAAATGTACATCTCAGGTGAAAGGGGGCATTTGTTTAGGAGTTCAAACAGAAACTAATCGCTCGATACTTATCTAGGGTTGAAAAGTAGTTAAATAGAATAGTAAAGACTGTAATCATTCCCGTGGTTATCTATCTACTAACACTACTCGGGCACGCAGGTGAGGTAGCTAAGAGAGGAAGGCAGCTCAAGCAGAGAGCTGGATATTTTTACTACTGTAGTTTATACCTTCCAGCTCCTGGTCTGAGTCGTGATACCGTCACTCCTTCAAACGTACCACAGTCGGATAAAATAAGTCAGCTTTCTTCAAAAAAACCCCCCAGATGAATAGACACCACTAATCAGATGTAATGTAATCGAATGCTCTTCTTCATCTAATCTGTCTAGCCTGTGTAATCTTGCTATTCTACCAGCTCCAGCATTTGTAATAGGCATGACATTGATTCAGATCTCCTATAATGTTATTTCAGTATTTTATTCTTAAATGAGACTACAAGTTGGGTGGCTACTTTGCATTCGAAACTCTTCATTAACTTTGCAAACGGTATCATGTGCAAAGCAAAGCTGGCTCGCACCTTTCTGCTACTTTTTAAGTGTTACATTTCATAAGGTTGCAGACAATTCTCGGAGCGTGGCACAAATATTTCAACAGACAAAAGAGCAACAAGAATTTAACAACACAACTGCCCAGGATCAACAGCAAAAAAAATGAAACCCACAAAGCTGTTTTATAAGATCTGCCTTCAGACACAGGCTGGAAAAAAGATGGAATCTTGTCGGCGTACGACACCGGCACGTTTTTATGTTTCCTAAAACTGTGGAATGACTTCCTTAAAAACAAGCATTTAAACAAGGTCCACCCAGGTTTTCCCCCCAAAGAAAAAGAAAACCTCATCTTATTTTACAGGGCAAGCAGGATTCACAGATTAAGGGACAAATGGGTCTGCTAGGTAACTGTCAGCAGCAGAAAGAACAAACAAACCCTCTCATACAAACAAATAGATTGGAACGTAATAAAATGTTGACAACAATTATGTGATTAAAGCAATTGTCTTTTTCATTTAAGGCCTTACCATCGGAATAATTTAAAATTAAGTGAGAAACATCAGCCCCTTGGGTTTTGCAGAAGAGATTTAATTTGTAGAAATAGTGGTGGGGTTTTTTTAAAACGTAGCTATTTTCAACGTTGCAAGATAAAGCTCTTTTTTTTTTTTTTTTTTTTTTTCTAATTTTATTTTAAGAATAGACCCCATTTAGGATTTCACATTGTAAATCTCCCTATGTCTGAATGCTGTTACAAGGTTTGACAATGAAAGAATAATTCATGTCAGACAAAAAGAGCCCTTCAATCAGCTTCATGCAGCTTTTCTCCTGCAGGGCTATGCCAAAACGAATGTGGAATCCTGAACTGAACCATCCATCACATTTCCCGAGTCTTTCAATTAATGACACTGCAATCAGATCGATGGCGTGTAATAAGAAAAGAGCTTTGCATTTCTATACCTATTAATTCGCTGAGTAACTCCAGTGGTTAAACGTGACCAGAAAGGGAAAAGAAAAGAAAATTTCATCCTCCTAGCAAGATTTTTGGGGATGTTTAAGCCACTCTGTACCAGCTTCGGTTCTACATTCCTGTCTCATCCCAGGTCCTGAGTGCTCAAAGCAAAAATCACACAGGCTTTTTTTGTTTAAAAGGAGGCCAGTCTCCCTTCCAGCCAGGTTTTTTTCTCTTCTGCTGCTCCGCACATGGAGCACTACGTGTTTTCTAGGTAGACACTCTAGATTATAAAGAGGAGTCCATTTTTCTTCCAGGCTCAGACTGGCCAACCCCCACCAGGCTCCTGTTAGCCAGAAATGTCCTCTGCGCAATGGGAGCGATGGAGGAGCGCAGTCGCTTACAGGGCAGGACTCTGCAGACTCGTTCCGCGGTGCGAAGGCAGTAATTAGCGACAAAATTTCCAGATCACAGAACATGCCAAGGATGGAGTTACCTCACGCAGTGATTAACCTCCAACAAAACGAGGTGGGGGAGAGAGCTGGGCAGGGGGTGAGGGCAGCCGGGACAAAAAAGTCTACCGGCGACCATGGGATGAAATTAGAGTGACCTCACGTCAGTGAACTGGCATAAGATTTTGGATCGATGACAAAAATGATCAAGGCTTTGCAGAATGGAGCTGCCAAGCACATTTCAATTCCCTTACTGCAAACGGTGTGGGTATTGTTTGGAGAAGCCGAACGCTACAGGAAAGAGAAAACTGCAATTAACCAGAACATGGCGATTATTAAAAGGATTTCATTCGGAATTGTCTTCTCTTTTAAAAGGTAGCTTTTTGGCCTTAAAATGACTGACTTACAATATACCCTCTCTTTGAATATCCCGCAGCTGCGTGCTTCCTAAAAAGCTGCCGAGTCTCTCCTTTCTGGGTCACACGGGGCAATAAGAGTTCAGACCAAAAGGCTTTACTACCTTGCGGCTGACGAGCAGCTTAGAAGGAAGGAGTGATTTGAAGGACCTCCCAGGAGACAAGGGTGGGTCACAGGCGATGAGAGACACATCTCGCCCACAGAAAGATCCCCTTGTGTTGCCTTGGACAGGAAACTGGACGTGAACTGCCCCTGCCAACATTAACCCCTTCCTCCGGATCAGAGGAAACCTTCGATCTCCAGCGCCGACACTTATTTCAGCAGCTTTGGCTTGACCTCAAAGGAAAGAAGCTGCAGCTGTGATAGGAGATGGACGCAGGTCAAAACCTACAAAAAGACCGTCTTTTGGGAGCAACAGACTTTCAGGGAGGTTGTGTATTTTGGAAGTCTTCAGAAAGGGAAAAGAAATCTTTCTGCGAGAAAACAAGAAGTGGAACAACAGAAAACAAGGGAGGTTTTTAAGGTTCACTTCACCGGCCCTTTCAAATCAAAGAGAGCTTTTAAAGGATCATTTCTGGCTTTGCCTCTTAGCATCTTTTATGATCAAATTTCAGCAATTTGGAATTTCAGCAGCACCTCAAACAACAGCTTTGTTAATGCTGTACCTGAGTGTACCCATCCCTGCCACACGTGGAGTCAGAGGCAGCCTGTATGTTTTCAGGCCTAGGAGGGGGACTGAAAACACCAGTGAAATGGGACAATGCCCATGGACTGACTTGCAAAAAAACTGCAACTAAAGCAGAGTGAGAGAGATGCCCACTCACTGGCAGACAAAGAACAATAAATACATAAATCATGTAGAAGTAAAGACAATTCATTCACAAATAAAACATGGGAGTTGAATGCAGGCTAAAGAAATAGGAAAAAAAGAAATCGAGGGTGAAAAAGAAACCTGTAAAACTGAAAGGAACTTTGACTAGGCAGCTAAATGGAAAGTATTTATATCGCATGTCACCGTATCTTGCCCTGTCTCTGGGGGGGGGGGCCACACAACCCTACGTGTCTCAGGATCCCCCCACATCTCAGGAGAGCAGGTTTCAAAGCACGGTTGCAGCACAGGGACCTCAGTGACCTCCAAGCTACAACCAGCCACTCAGGCCAGGAGTCAGCTCAGATCACTTCTCCTGACTTACAGGACACGTTGACATCGACAGCAACTCCAACTAGATTTTGTGCCTCTGTCAGCACCTCTATGCAGGGAGGTGTCTCGAAGCCCAGGGAGGCTGCAGGAGTTTGAGGAGGATATTTCTGACATTATATGAGCTTCTCGCAGCCAATACGTGCCTGGAGATTTATAGCTCTGTACAGTGCCCTGCACTGGCCAGTTGCAAAGCACAGTATGTGCTCCACAGCTTAATAACGTACAAATGTCTTGTCTGCCAGTAGGTCAGGGAGAGGGGAGAAAGGGGTGCTGCCTTGAGCCATTATTTCAGCACTGGCTGCCTTCCAGGAGCTAACAGAGCTTCAGAAGGCACAGGCAGGCTTGCTTACATCTGCTTCCCTCTGCTGTAGCTGCAGACAGACTTACACACTGATATTTTCTTTTCTTTCTGGTCTTTTTTTTTTTTTTTTTAATGGGTTTGGACAAGCTTTCAGTAGGTATTCTCAGGGTTCTTTTCCTCATCTCTCTCAAAGGAGCTTTGGGAGCGAATACCACAAATTAATTTGATAAAGGGAAGGCTTCTATAGTTGTTTGTCTCGTTCGGTGGCTGGGGCAACGGCAGCATCTGGCCTTGTGGTAATGCATCTGTCTACAAAAGCTGGGGAGCCTCTGTTAGACCCCGTCAACAGAGAAATTCATCTACCTGTCTGGTTGCCGTACAGACAGGCACACAAAAAAACCCCACCTGAACTGTTCAAAGTCACGACCAACCCTCAGCTTTGGGAGTCAGACCTTGTCCCATGTGGTGGGACGCATTTCAGGAAATTTAGCTACAGAAACACAGAGCTTCAGCTACCTGGGTTCAATCCCTACTGCTCACAACATTTAAATAGTCATTATTCAGTTTCCTTCTTTCTGCTGAAACAGTAACTGAAATGACACCTCCACAATGCTCCTGGTGCTCTAGCACATGATTAATACTACAATTAAATTTCAGCATTAAAACAATCAATTCAACAAGGATGCTGCTAGTCAGCCACCAAATATAAAACCTCCCCTGTGTCTCCTTATCTAGGAATCCTATCCTTAGCTTTCTGCAAATCCCCGTTCAAACCACAGCACTGCAATCACTCCTTTCCATCAAAATAAAAGCAAGTATATTGCAGAACCTGCATTTTACCAAAAAAAAAGTATCTGTCTGCAGAATATTATTAAAGGTAGATAAGAAAATTAAAGGAAAACCCTAAGGTGAGATCACAGAATCAAAGAATGGTTTGGGTCTGAAGATCAAGAACATCTAGGTGCCAAAATATGTTGAGGATGCCTATGGGATTACAAGGCTGGAAGAGCTCAGACACCGTTTAAGTTCTCAGGTAAGGGTGGAGGTTTCCAAAAGAGGCAGGGATGTGTACTGGGGCAATTCTACATTTCATAAAGTCATAGAATGGTTTAGGCTGGAAGGGACCTCTAGAGGTGATCTGGTCCAACTTCCCTACACACGTAAGGACATCTCTACCTAGGGTGGGTTGCTCAGCACCTAAAAATGAGACAGGGAGACATAAGGTCTTTTGAAAGGACAGTGCGTTGCCACCGGAATGAACAAACAGGTTGAGGAGCACTGGTGCAGGAGTCATAAAGATCAGGGTTTGGTGGGGTGAGGGGTGATTCCAGCTTCACATTCCTCGTGATGCCATGGAATGAAAAAAGAGCACTTTGGTGTTGTTCCGGGCTCTCTCCACCGACTGACCTCATCCTCAGATAAAACAATAGAATCACATACACAAATATTGGCAGCGCTCAGCCTTGTTTTTCACCGCAAGCCCAAAGGGTACGCGGCAGTGAAATTGCAAGCTCTTCTGAGCATGTCTAATCAGCTCTGCCTGCCAGATTTTCAATCTCTGGTGGCCAGTTCTGTTCCAAATTTATAGAAAAATGCAGCCTCTAGTACGCGTGGTGTTCTGAGGACAAGCTCTGATCCTCAGGCCCATCTGAAACAGGAGAAGAACACACACGGAGGGAGTAGGCACAGAAAGGAGTTTATTAATTGGCCTCTCTTGATCTCCCTGCTGGGATCTCTACTCAAAGCCATGGGGCTTGGTGAGAACAGCTCTCCAATGGATTTATTTTTCCACTGCAGCTCCTGGAGGTATAACCTTGGACAGAGAGCACAGAAGGTGGAGGACTAAACCACAGGACTCCCAGCTGCTCTGCAAGACACTGACATTTGGAGGCTGCTGCAAAGGCAGAGAGCAAGAGGAACCACCCTACACACTTCTCAGTCCCACCCAGCTCAGAAAGGAGAGGACAATAGCCCATCGTCACCCAGACAGAAACAGTTAGCTCTTGTTCCCTCATCAGGGGTGTTTTCTCAGTCATTTAATTAACACCAATAATTCAATAGTGCCAACTTCAATTTAAAGAAGAACAATCATGCTATTTTTCTTTCCTTTTTTTTTTTTCCTTTCAAGACTTGTGTAAGTGCCTACGGATGCTATAAAGATTCTCTGAAATATCCAATAAATGGGCTCTATTTTAAAAATAAAATAAAAATCAAACCAAATAAAACCCCAGCTGGACCTTTATCTGCATCCTTCCACAACAACTTTTAAAATATGAGTATAACATGTCCAGGGCTGACACTATACTCACATAACTTCTGATGTAAAAAAATCAATTGCCAGAACTAGTCACATGGTCTCCCTCCACGATGAATGGAAAGAGCAACCCTTCCAATCAGCAATTCACATCTCCCCTAACCCAGGATCTAAAATAGCTAATCTCATTCACTCTCTGGACATGCCCCCTTCTCTACACTGGTTACAAAGAGATCCTGACTGGCCAGCAGAGCCCTAAACTACTAATTTTTAGACATTTAATATTAGATAAGATTAATTCTCTCCAAGGTGTGTCTAGTCCTTGTATGACCAACATTGGCATTTCCAACAAGGATGTAGTAGCCTAAAACTGATCAAACTCTTGACCATCCCACGTCATTCGAAAACAGCACATTCCAAAAGCCCTAACCAGTCTCTCAACTGTCCCACGTGACTTTTTGACATCCAGACTGATAAGTCTTAAGCATTCCTTTAACATCTCAGCAACAGAAGCTTGTAAGAAAGAGGTTATGGACAATGTTATTTATGATTCTTAAGCAAATCTCTTCTTAACTTCAAGTGCCTAACTATTTTCTTGTGGCTGTTAAACTTGGTTCTCATCATCTTATTGTTCTTCTACATCTACTACACTTGCATATCTACACACACACATATATATTTGGTCTGGACAGCTAGGGAGCTAACTCTTACAAAAAGGAGCTCAATCTTAAATAACTCCAGGATACAGAGAAGAAAAAAAAAACAAAACACAAAAAAAAACCCTATTTACATTTCTGTGGGCTAAGAAATAAGTCTTATTCATTCAACAGTCGAGAAGTGGGATTAACTTGAGGTACCATCAGATGCTTATCAGATTTATGCCAATGGTTAGTGAGCCTTAACTGCAAATACAGACATATCAGTGCTCTTGCAAGTCAGCTGCTGCATGTTTTAGAGGGAAGTCACCTCTTCTCCAAGAGTACATTAGTCACATGTAAACTGTTGAACCTGCAGAAATAAAACTTTCCTGATGGTCACAGTAGTTGCCTTATGGAAGATTTCGTTACCCTTACATTAGCCTGTAAAATTACTGTTATTACTGAACTCAAAAGTACCCACTGGTGTTTCGGCTCAGCAGCCTTCTGCAGCAAAATACAACAGGCTGACCGTGCACTGTATGACTCGTACCTTCCAAGGCAGACTATAAGGATTATATACTGCTTTGGCTCACCAGAGGATGTGCATGAGTTAAAATACCTGTGTATTAGAGTTCGAGAGAAACTGAGTTTTCATTCCCGACAAAGAATTTCAAGGCCAACCGTATTTGGTCTGAAATAAAGTTAGGAAAAATGTATGTTCTGGTGGAAATCTGGTAAAACTAATACCCTCAAAATGATTTTTAGCATCTAACCCCCACACACACAGGAAAGATGAACCTACAGAACAAACACATTGAGTCTGAAGTCTTCAGTTTACCTTGAGCCCTAACACAGAGATCAGAGGCTAGCTGCACTGGAGAAGTTTGATTCAACTCCACTGTCTGTTTCCTGGACACTTCCAGCTATTTAATACAAACACTGAAAGTGGCTACCAGGCTATTGTACAATTCTCCAAGCTTTACAGGGGGTGTTTTTAAGAATTCACCTTCAGAATGGGTGGTGAGAAGATGGCACTGGAAAAACTGTGTTACCACTCTGTAACTCGTGTCACCTATGAGCTTGCTCAGACCCGTGTTACCACTCTGTAACTCGTGTCACCTATGAGCTTGCTCAGACCTCAAAAAAAATGCCTGAAGAAATTCTTGTAAGACAAGCTTAGCCTGGTCTAAGGAGGTGGTTTCACTAACAGTAGTGAGGATTTTGGCCCATTTCTTCAGTTGAAAATCTAGTACAATGAAGCCTTCAGAACTGAAAAAAACAGATACAAACCATGATCAGAGACTTAGGTTTCTAAACCGTATTGAGGTTGCAAAAACAAATTGACATCAACATATGGGGAAAGTCTGAAGTTGCAGCAAACATTCGCATATGTGAGAAACTTTGGCACGTAAGAGTCCCCATTAAATTCAAATATACAATGCACAAGATTAAAGTTATTCAGAGGCATTAGTGTTTGCAAGATCAGACCCTGAGATTTCGCTGTGTAGTAACAGTTACTTTAGGTTTAATCTGTTATTGCATTAATATCTATAAAGAGAATATATAAATACAAATCAGATGGCAGCTGCAGTCCTACTGAAGAAAAACAAAAAGATTGGAGGGCTAGGGGAGAACTGAAATTTCTGTGATAGCAATTTCCAATGCCACGTATTTGGGGATTATCATTGTGCTCAAACTGCAGCTATTTTATTTTATTTTATTTTTATACACCATACACACACACACGTATACATGAGAATGAAAAAGGCAAAGAAATGAATTTGAGAAAGAAGAGAAGGACGATCCTGATGGGAAACATTGCTTCCAAATGGACAGATTGCCCTTACAGAGGAGCAAGGGATAGTCTTAAGTATGACAACCCCCCCTCAGATTCCTGTGAAAAGCCTGATGTGCTTTACTTAACACTTAAGAAAATTCACTAGGGAATAATGACCTCTAATTTATTTTGGCTACAGTGATCGTCATCTGTGCTTCTGTTAATCTCACTCTGAAGATTTCAGGGTAGTTTTCAACTAGGGACTGACTCATTCTCTAGCTGCCTAGTAGTTAATCTGCTCAGATATTTCCCCAAATAACCATCTGCTCTACCTTGTATTTGTTTCACTCTCCAACTATCTTAGTTCTTGGTCTGTCCTGCTGGCTTATTCAGCACTCTTTAAATTTCTCCTCTGGCCTTATGTCTGGTTGCTTATGTTTTGGACAGACAATAGAGGTGATACAGGCCATTATTCATGAGAAGCTTCAAGTGTAACGTGAGAAACATCTCATCTCCTGACCCCTGTTAGCATAAGAATTGCTGATAAAATTCTGGACTGAAAGAGAAGAATCTTCTGGGAAAAATATAGGCAAAAGTTTCACTCGAGAGATGTGTTTTGTAAGAAGAGTCCAGATTAATTCTTCGCCTAAGGACCAGATCTAACTCCTAGCACAGATACTGGGAATCTAGAGGTGTAGTGCAAGAGAGGCCTTATGTGCTCATGAAATTTTGAGGAGAAGGATATTTTTTACCACTCCTACAGCTCTGTGGGCTCGCATTTTATTTTTTTTTATCCAAAGATCATGAAGTGATTTGCACGCTTCAGTGAATTAAGCCTCACAAGACTCCTGGAGAAGGTATAAAAGTAGTTCTATTGATCCCATATCTGCATCACCTAAGTTAAGGGCTGATGAGATCTCCTTGGATCGTGCATTTTGATGCATCATCAAGTTGCCAAGTTTTAACCAGTTTCAACTGATTTTAACAGTTACATCTGAAAGAAGTTGGGGTGCTGCAGTGGCAAAATCACAAACACTGAAAGCATTGCGCCTGTCAAAGGATCGGCAGACACCAAACTGAGAGTACCTCTGATCATGGAAAGCACGTTTTGGTAGCAGCAGAGCATATCTCTGCAATTTAGAAGCAAAAGCAGGAAGTGACCCAACCTACAGTCTGCTGATGTACCTATGGAAAAGCCATAGACAGACAGGTGGACAGACAGACAGACCCATTTGTCCCAGGGAAACAAATGCCACGGCCCGAGCCACCTACAAAGCACACTGAGAGCTAAATTCTTCCTAACAAAAATTTCCAGAGCTTATTGACTTTAGTTCAGTCAATTTACCAATGTGCCCGTGGCTCCAGCAATTCTGCATCACACTTGCTACAGAAACCCAGTGTTACCACTGCCCATGTGGAGAAGACCATAACCCAGCACTGAACTGCAAACTCCAGTGGGGTGATGCGCACCTTTACCGGGAGGCTATCAGACAGCACTGACAGGCAGACACTTCCATGGGACAATCTGCAGCAGAAAGAAGCTAAAAGTGCTGTCCTGCTTCCCGAGAGAAGGATGAGATAAAGTCTTTAGGAAACTCATTCCACCCTTTGTACCCTTATGAGACTAAAGTTTTTCCACATCTAGCCTTGGCTATTCTAATCACAGGAACTGTTCCCTTTCCCTCGTTTGCTTTGGGACACTGAGTCAATCCCAAGTAGCCTCACAAGCAAAGTATTGATGCTGTTTGTAAGGGGCACAACTGGAATCAATGGAGTTGCCTTAGCAGAGGTAGAGCACTAGGCCTATCAACTTCATTTTCTTTGTACAAGGTTTGCAGACAAGGTAACATGTGATGTCTCAAAGTGACAGAGAGGTGTCTCTTCTGTCAATCCACATCCTCAGCTTTAGCTTCTGGAACTGCACAAACCAAAACTGAGATGGTTTCTGTGCTGACTCACCATATGATAACAGACTCCAGGACTTGCACGTGAACCTTCCTGAAGCTCTTTAGCTGAACACTTGTCACATCAGAGCACAACCTTCAATCCACTTCTCTCCTCCATAAATACCTGAAGTTTGATCACGTGCTCAAACTCAACAGGGTAAGACCTGGCGCAGATGTAAGGGATGCAGCTGGCAACAGATGGTCCCACTTGGACCAACTGGAGTCCAAAAGATTTGTCACCCGGCCGCAGAGCGGTGCGTGGGATTCAAAAGCAGGTGCACTCCCAGGATAGCCTCTGTGCCTCCACTGCATGATCCCAGAGCTGAAGCTGGGATGATTAGCTCAAATCTGAGGTGAACGTGGGCCAGCAACAGAAAGGGATCACTACCCCTTTGAAGCTTTTCACATAACATTGACGCTCAATTCTGACAAGCAATTTAAGCTGCTCTTCAGCAGCACAAGGCTGTGAATAATAAATCATACATTTGAGAACCTACACCAAATCACCTCTGAAATGTACCAAGCACCACCATTAATAAAATTCAAGCATTACAATTCTACTATCATGTTGTAACAATACTATTTACATCTTACCACACTCACGACGGGGAGGTGCTACTTTTGCCCTTTTACAGTTGGGTGAGATTCAGAGGTGCCTCATTTGACCCAGGACGTACATCACGTCTCAGTCACAGACCACAGCGGCTCCCAGCTTTCAGGTGAGTTTTCAGTGCACTAGATCTTAGCTGGCTTTCACCAATATTCTCGATTCAGCACGAACTAAACCCATATTTTAAGGAGAAGTATTACATAAATGGCAAACAGCAAACCAAATAGGCAATTAATACTCTTGGATGGATTAAAGGAAAAAAAAAAATCTACATGTACATACCCCAAACTATTCCAAAACCAAAACCTAAACGTACTGAGAAATATTTATAGATGTTCAAACTGCTAATAGCATGCAAGAGGCTTATCTTTCAAATATCATAGGTCAATGAAAAGGAATATGTGAATTTCCAAATGTGCTTTGCTTGGCTGATCCGTCAATATGATAACTAATACGTACTTAAACTCCTCAATGTACTCCCTGAAATTAAAACAACCAGATAGCACAGAAAGAGCTTAAATAACCATTATCAATGGATTTCAGATAAAAATCAAGAAATAATTTCAGGAAGATCACCCAACACAATCAAACGAAATAGCTTTGGAAATGGGTCAGGGAAGTGTGAGCTGGCAACCAATTACATTTTGTACGCAGAGGCAGTTCAGCAACAAAAAGTCTCCCCGGATTAAAAGCCTGACAAAGTTGGTCCAAGCTACACTTTTCACTAATTGGTGGGGAAAAAAATCCTTCGCTAAACTAACAAGTTGCTACTTACCAAGAGCGCTCACAAGAGAGTAGACGTTTGCTCAGAGGTCGGGTTTGGGTAGAGGCTGCACCTTTTCTCTCCTCCTTTTGGGAAAACAGGAGCAGCTACTTAGTGGTCCCCAATACCTCCCAACCCCTCCTCGGCTCGTAACGTGTCCCCACCAAATGACAGCACCGGAGGCAGGACTGCTGGGCAGCCTTGTGCCAAGTACGGGCTAACAGGAGCCCTGTGTTGCCTGCACAACCAGCACAGCCCACAGCACAGCAGTGGCACTCCTGACGTAGGATGCTTTGACATACACACCGAGTTAGCCAAGCTGCCCACCTTGGTGTTAAAGCTTAAGAGAGAGAACAGAAAAAGCCTGGAATGCTTACATAGGTTTACGAGTCACCATCAGTTTAAAGACATTTAGGGTCCTAAAGATAGTGATAAGAATATCCCTGAATCTTCTGCAGCACTGCAACACTAAATCTCATTTATTTCAAGATACACTAGACACCAAGTCTTCCCTTTGTTGTTTGCTTTTATCTCATTTTTCAACCTGTCCCTGTCATTATCAACAGAATACCTTTCAAATTCTGGTCCTTAAGCACTTTTTGTTTTGTTTTGTTTAAAATAGAACCTGTAAGTCCAAGTCATTTCCATACTCTTATAAATGCTACCCTGCTCTCAGTGAACTAGGAGGAGAGTCCTAGAAGACTGCAGGATGGAAAAGAAACAGTATGGGAAGGCCATCAAGGAATTAACATGTTGTCTGCAAGACAACACTACAGGTTTCATATGTGGAACTGCAGAAATGTTTCCCTTTTCCTTTAGAAATGGCATTGTTATTTTGAGTACCATTCAGAGGTTCCAGCTGAAGTCAGTGTGCCTCAACGCTACTGACACACACTTGTCACTCTACAATCCAGGTCCTTAAGAAAAAAAAAACCAAAACACATTACTCAGTTCACCCCAAGAATATGTCAACTCAGGAGCAGTGGAAGAGCAGTCTCACTAATTAGCTCAAGGGAGGGCATTTCAAAACAAGGCAACTGAAAGCACAGGTCAAGGTTAGCGCTGAATTCACACATATGAAGTTCGAGATGAAAAATGCTTCTCTCTGGGCGTCTCTTCCTGTTAATCTTGTTTCGGCGCTGGCTGGCCCTGTTGCCTCTCGTGCTCTCCTCTCTCCTGGGTGGAACCCTGCAGTTCTTTGATTTCCTTTCATATTTGCAGCTATGTCATTTCTGGCTGACCCTTCCCAAACCTCGGATGTTTTCCTCTTGGAGCCACAGCAGCATTATGTATGCTTATCGAGAGACCAGCCTGGAGCTGGGCTAGTCTTAAGGCTTTGAGGGTCTTTAGCAACCTCTTGATAACTCTGAGAGGTGGGGGACATCAGGAGGAAAGATGGGAACCATTCTCCCCATAGTTTTAGCCTTTATTTTGCTTCCCCCCTCCACGTACACCCAGAAAGATAACACCATGTATTTTTCTGGCTGTAGAACTGTTACTGTCTTGGATAATGAGACAGCTCCTCACAAACATCAGTTACTGGAAATCGTGTACAAAACTGTCCCGTCTCCACTTCCCGCTCCACTCTGCCCCTCCACGCAGAGTTCCTTCTATAAACAGCACAAATGGCTACCACTAAAGAAGAAGCTTGTGGGTTGAGAAGTTTTGGCTGCTTTAAAAATCAGACAGACAAACTCAGCTCAGCCCAGCTTCAACTACAGAATCACAGGAGACAGCCAGGCCACCACAGGCTTCCACAGAGAGAAGCCCAAGCCACACATCTGCAACACAGTTTGAAACCTTGGGGTTTGAAACTGCTAATCGGGGTATGTTTTGGTTACTGGGTGAGAAACCCCTGGTGATGAGTATTCCCACGGGATGTTTCTCATCCCTCCTACTTCCCAGTGCATCAGAAGTGCCACCTTCTCAGCTGCTCCTGAAGCATCAGCAGGACTGGGCAACAGAACCACAAAAACCTCAGCTGGAAGTATTACTCACAGCAGAAGACAAATCATGCACAGAACCTAGAAATGCCACCCGTAAGAGCCTAGAAAGCTTAATCCTGGAAACACAGCACCATCCATATGACACTCAGAAGCCTACCAACACAGTGCAGGGCCACCACTAACACCTAAAGCTGTTACCTGCTTTGAAGGGGCTGGAACAACACAAATGAGTCCTAAACATCTTGGATTTTCCAAGGAGAAATATTTCCACGAACAAATGAAGAAAACAGACTCCCGGGGCCCCTCATAAATTCTGGCACAGAAAGGCATGTGCTTCCATTGAGTACATTTCAGAACTATATTTCCTGAGGCATTTCTGAATGGTATTGATTTACATGCAAAAGATTATGTCTGCAGCCAGGCAAAAGGACTGGACGACAAAGGTGAAAGAACAATGCATCAAGAAACAAATGTAGACCTTTTTTCTTCAAGTTAATTAAAAGAAACTAGGTCTGATTCCCTTTGTTTGACACCAGTAGGATGCCATTCAGTGCTCAGGAGTTAATCCTGATTTACTGCAGCAAATCAGAGCGATACGCGCTCAGCATATGAGCCATTCTAAGTTGCAATCAGACAGAGACTTCAGCACAATGCTCCCCACATCTGCAACAAACTCGGATCAAATTTTACTAATCACCTACCTCTTTTCAATCCATTATGTTGACCATTAAGATAATCATATGAATTTGTAAGTCTGAGATGGGGGAGCCATGTGAGCCTCCATGGTTGTGTTTCTATGGAAACAATTCCCCTGGCATCTTCGGTCCACATTCGGTATTCCTGTCTGACTGTTCATCTCATTTACACACTCAAAATCCCCATTTTCCAAACATTTCAGGATGGCTACATTTTCTTTTTCTCTTTCTATTCATCCATTGAGCTGGATATCACCGGGATGATGAGGTATCTGGCAGGTCACCGTGCCCCACTCCTGACCCAGAGATGTGAAGGCAACAGGGCAGTACAGTCTCCACAGGCCCTTTTGCTTTCTTGGTGCAACTGGCAAGACTAAGAATTGGTCCTATTTATGTTTTCGAGGTTTGGCCGCTTTCATCCCTCAGCGAAGATCACACATGAATTACAACAGAAACTAATATTTGTAGCAACTTCCAGACAGAAGCTACTGCGCTCCCATCTCCTTTCTCTGCTCTTTGGCAGCTTCACCCATCTCATAAAAGTAATCACTCTGTGAAAGGTGGCAGCTTCTGAACTCCACATGCAGCCTGGCCACACCACTCTTCAGCCCTGGGAGAGGATAACTCCCTACCCAGCTGGAACAGGGAGCCAGAAATTAACTTCTCGGTTAAAATTTGGCCATCGTGCTTCAATTAACGCTCCATCCTTATGAAAAGTACTGCATCCCAAGCAATAGGGCCTCCATCACTTCCCTTCTGAGACTGCTCCACAGTACAATGGGCTTCACACTTAATTTTCCTAAGAGTCAGCCCACGTTTTTAATTGCTCGGTCTCACTGTAATTCAATCCCGATGGGCCACCGGGAACAATTCACTCCTTGTGTCTGCAGAGTGGCCACCATCTTGATCAACTCAGCAAGGACAGAACTAAGGGTTTCTCTGGCTGAGGACGTGAGCTGCTATACCCCACTCCAACTAGCTACACTCGCTAATTGGGGCACAGGCAGACTGCTCCTCTGGGCAAACGGGTGCACGAAGGCGACGTGTCGTATGCATTCAGGAGTGGATTACAGCTGAAGCTTCTCAGTACTTCTTATGGCGATGCCCCTTCATTTTCTGGGACAATATTAGATTTTACTGGCTTAAAAGTTCGCTGGATTTCTGCAAGAGCAGGTGAAGAAAAGGTAACAGAAGTGTCCTTTCAGTTTGGCCAATATTCAGCTGAAGTGTTCAAATTTTAAGCTTTCTGGTACCACTTCTGCTCGTTAGCACTCTCACCCCAAAACAAGGCACTACAGAAGGAAGATGTCTGAGTATCTTCTGCATTTAACCACTCTATTTTCGGAATATATCAGGAATTAACTTGCAGGAGTTAAAACAGCAGTTGGCTCCCTAAGCCGCTGCTTCCACTCCTGCTGCTGCCAGTTTGAAAAAAAAAAAAAAAGCTCAAAGGCCACATTTTTAGACAGTGTAATTTGGCACGGATCCCTTAGCTCCATTGTTTTCACTGGAGCTGTGGTAAGTTACACCAGAGGAGGATATTGCTCTAAAAAGATTTTGCCTTAAAACAAACACACAAACAAAAACAGGTTTAGACAAGACCGGGGATTTTGAAGCTGCATTCCTGTCTCCAGAAACTTCCAATGACTTGCAGTAGTCTTTGCTTCACCAAGCCACAAATTTGTAACGCCTTTAATCTTTCCATGTAAGTCAGTTCCTCTACTCCCTTAATCGTTTTTGTTGCTCTTCTCTGAATTCTGTCCAATTCACTACACAGCACACACTACGTTACATCTGAAGGGCCAGAAGTATGGTGTACAGAAGCTCACTTTCAAATTCTATGACCTTAATTCTTGGGAGGATTTCAGAGACCAGGCACTAGGCTATAAATGAAGAATGTGTGCCCATATAGCTGGGTAATTTAAATGCATTTTCAGTGAATAAATGTACTCGGTACTTTCTTGATCTGTACAATCTTCTGCCATAGGGGCCTAACATAAAAATACTTCAAAGGCTCGAACAAATCCCCTCAAGATGTGATCTTCAGCATTTCAAAAGCTGAAAGACATAGACAAGGTTTAAAGTGATCAGCAACTCCCGTTCACCCATTTCTTGAAGTGAAATTGTATCACCTTTCTCTCTAATATATCTTACCAACTTACTATGTATGACTATTAAATGACTATTATATATTATATATGTTTTGGCATTATATATGACTATTATGTGAGCAATGCAAAGATGAAGTGGAGTTTTGGTTAGGGTTTACTATACCTCATTATCTTTAAATGAAGCACAGCAATGCTTCCTTCCTTCAAATACCTACTAGACAGCTCCAAATGGAAATCCTCTAGCCACAAACCCTCACCACTTGCAGCACTAAGAAAGTTAAGATTTGGATTCAGATTTCAGCCCTGATCTCTCTCCCCGTGTTGAACTGAAACAAGACCCTGTGTAGTAACACTTTTGTGAAAGATTATTTTTATGTTACACCTCGGTCCCGTCTCTGATACTAATTATACAGTTAGAGTTTTAAGCTAAAAGAAATTTTCAACCTGGTTCTCTTGGCTGAAACCAAGATTCCTCATGTCCTCCAAATAGTTTCATAACAAACTCTCCTAGACTGCGGCATATTTAATGAGAATGCAGATGATCAATTGCAGCCCGCCTTGCACGGTTAACTCAATCAACAAACTACTAATGACTCCAGCATGTTACAGCTTTTTTGGCTAATGAGAACCGTATTGACCAGATTTTTCCTGTTCTCCCAGGATCAAACGCCAATATGGAACGAGTTCTGGTACAACTGTAACATTAGCCTGCAAGCAAAATGCTGACTGACCAGCAATAGCAGGACACAGTCTGTGTGTTATTAGGGAGCAAAAGATCTCGCAGACTTGTGGGCCAGCCTTCCCGAACCCTTCCGTGGTACACGTCTGTCTGGTGAGACCAAAGCTCTGAGAAAGACAGAGCTGCAGCACGAGCACGGAGCTTCCACCTTGGCGCGCAGCTTTTCGAGACAGAAAAGCCTTTTGTTCCCGACACGCTGGCTGCACCGCCGCCTGTCCCACCACTCCTCCTCCTCCTCCTCCTCCTCCTCCTCACTGTGCTCTGCTGCCATTGTGCTGCAGGATAATTTGTAGCAGGTGAGAAGTAAATAAGCTCTGCTTCCTCTTCTTTCACTTTTCTGCTGCTTGTTGCTGTGATTTACCTTCACCGCCATTTCTTCTTCTCTTCTCCTACAAACACAAGTCAATTGGCCATTTTCTGTGTGGAAATCTAACAGCTGAGCATGCTCCAAGATGAGCAGTATTTCTTGCAGAGCCTGAGGACTGAGACGGGAAACAGTTCGTCGGGTGTTATCTTGCCTGTTACCAACCACTGTTAAATAAAGATTTGCTCCCATGGAAAGCAATGGAAAGAATTCCAGTGACTTCAGTCATCTTTGGACCGGGGCTTTGTTTCCTTAGAAAATAACCTTTAGTTTCCGGTAGAGTCTGATTTCTAAAAAGATCGATTTCTAAAACAGACTTTCCATTCTGCACCCTGGAGAAAATGCTGCAGTCTGACCAATTTCTCTCCATCAAGAGGAGACCTTGGTTCCATTTTTTGTCTACACGATCATTTAGCTGGGTGACAAGTCACTTCCTTTCCCCAGTCCCTCACTTCACTCTATCAAACGGGGATAGCACAGAATGTTTGCTGCTCTAGGAAGTAAAATTGCTACAGAAGAGCAAAACAAAACAAAAACCACAAACCAAACCAAACAACCAAGAAAACAAACAAAATGAAGAAACAAAAACAACAAACAAAACAAAAAACAACCACACAAAAATGCCACCACATATACAAAAAAAAAAACCAACCAAACAAACAAAAATACCCAACATAACAAGCAAAAAAAGCAGTTGTTATTTTGCTTTTCTTCAGCTCCATGCAGCACCACTTGAGAACCACGTGCTCTGCCATCCCTGGCTCCAACGAAACCAAAGTAAAATAATAAAACCGCACTGGGTAAAACAGGGAGAGAGAAATAGTAACTGGGACTTGTGAATCAACTGGAAAGCATCAAGTCTCCAAAGCACCTTTTCAGACTAAACTAATTTGCTATCATCATCGTTTTGAACAAAAAGCCTGGAGAACGCACACAGTACATCAACAGGGATCGTGTTCCTTCCTCTTTAAGAGGTGCTCCCACACAGTTCTCTCCACTTTAAAAGGCTTAAATATTAAATATCATTCAGCCAAGTCATAGTGGGGGTCCACGCTTGACTTCATTCCTCTCTTAACAATGTCCTCAGGCCAGCCGCCAGGAATTCAGACACTTAATAACTTCCCTGGGCTGAGAACTCTTCACCTCGGGCATGCTCTCCTCTTATCTACAGTGGGAAATGTTCCCATTCGTTTCATGGTCCGCGCTGCCCACAGCACTCCTTGCTTCACTGACTTTCTCCCACATTATTCTTCAGGTTCAAACTCCCCAGCCTCACCTGCAGGTCCACGCACACCCTTATTCTGGTAGCTTCCTACTGCCTCTTAGCCTCAGCTTTCAGCCTACAACGTCTAAACCCGTTGTCCTCTTCTCCCACCCAAACTTCCAGGTGGTTTTCTGCACCACCATTCTGCCCCTCACCAAGCTGATCCATAGAGCTCAAGGCCCTTGCTGCAGTGGCCAGTTGTGATGAAGGATCTTTTACTCAGCCCTGCATTTATAAAGCTGAAGGGTCTTGTTTCTCAGCCAAATTTCTAACAGTAAGCCACTCGCTTCTCTTGTAGGCATTCAGCTTTGCAAAAGCAATTCCAGAGACTTGTAAGCAGAAGCTGAGCTTCACATTCACAAGTAGGTTTCTTACTCTTTCCTACTCTTCCCGTAGAGCGTGCTGGGAGGTCCTGCACAAACGCTGACCATGTTTCTCTCCACCAACCACTTCACGCTCCTTTCCATCCTCCTTTTTCTCTTCTGGCCCCTGGAAATGTGTTTTCACTGATCTATTCTGTTTTAAGCTCCTTCCTTCCCCTGCCCTGGACAAAAATTGGGGGGG
>JANHFX010004756.1:8981-37446 GCA_027560015.1 Chloroceryle amazona | reverse complement strand
GGGGGCGGGGGGGGGGGGAAGTCAGAACCAGGCCCAAAACTGTGTGATTTAAGACCATTCTTGTCCACTGCTAGCAGACTGGAGCCATTCCCTACTGGTTTAACAAACGTCCAAGTCACTCTAGGCTTTACTCTCCTGGGCATCAAGAAGCCAGCTCTTGAAATATGTGATTGGCAATCCCTGGGAGTAGCCGAAGTCTAAAGTTACAGCAAAAATTACTTTGCCACTGAGCTTGGTTTTCTTTTGCAAATGGAACAGAGCATTAGCACAGCCAGGTTCTGTACTACAGGACTCCTTCCTCAGATTGCTTTGAAGTTGATTAAGTTCCAGCTTTGGGAAGAAAATGGTAGCATTTAATTTATTGGTACAGGGGAAGAAAGATGAAGCAAGCAATGAATCCAGTAACAGCAGCGTTACTCCAGCTCACTGCAAGCCAGTCCCAAGGAGCACACAGATTCCAGCCCAAGGTTACCACACAGCTCTGATGTCCAGGGCATGTTCTCTCCTTGCTCCGTGCCTCAGTTTCCCTGCTCAGAATGAGATGATGCTAACTGTGAAGCTGAATTCTGTTATCTTTAGCAGAGACATAAAAAGAATATAATCACACACTCACATAAGCAAATCCACGGAGACAGTGTTATCAAGCAACACAGTTCTATATAAAGTATGTCTCCAGGATACATAAAAAGGAACCAGTGTGAAGGCACTGGGGTAGTCCTACAGTTATGACACTGTCTAAGCCCTCGAGGTATTCTGTTCTGTTACCAACTGCCACAGAGTCTTTGCGTGAGTCAGAGCAAATCAGCAAATCTTTCCCCACTGGTACAACAGAAAACCAATCCATCCTTCCCTGTTTTCTTCTCCCTCTCTGGGTTACTGGCACTACAAGCTCATAGGGCCCAAAAGTGACTCCTTCTGGATATTCTTATAAAAATGACCTGACAGAGCCCCAGGTTCAGCTGCTGCACTACCAATACAAGCAACTGAAGTAAATATGAGAAAAATAATTAATTTTCTGCCTGGTTTTGTGGGGTTTTTGTCTTTTCTTTCTTTCTTCTTTTTTTTTTTTTTTTCCCCCCTCAAAATGTGGAAAGGAAGACTAGAAGGCTCTCTGGACAAATCAATGAAACTAACACCCACCAAATGACCTTTCCTCAGAGTCTTATAAATACCTGTTAACTTCAGAAGTGCCACCACCATTGAATGGAGAGATTTAAAGCCAGACTATTCATTAGAGAGCAAACTATTATACTAGAGACTTAAATAAATTGGCCAGTGGCCAGCCTTCCTTGCTGTTTAGGTACCACTAGTAAAATGGAAAGTGGCTGCTACAAAAGCACACAAGACAAAAAAGTCTTTTAAGAGCAACAAGAACCCGGCTGCTGTTCAACTGACGATGGTCTGACATTCTCACAAGATGGCATGAGGGGTAAGCAGATACCCAGCATAATCGGGGAACCACAAAAACAAGCAGAAGTCTGTAAGCACCAGAGATAGCCTCTATTTTATGGCATCACTAACAATCAACCAACTAAGCCCAGTATAATGAATGCATTCATAAAATAAAGAGGCTGGGAGGGTGTCTCAATAACTCCCAATTTTCTTTTATGCAGTAGATGCTACTGACTTGCCATATGCAGTTCTGAATTAAAAGCCAAATTATTGTCCTCACCAAGAGAGCTCACATTTGCATTAAATGCTAACGTTTCCAAGTAAGAGTTACAAACCTCCCCATTCATCGTCTGTTTTGCATCAAGCGATACGTCACCTTTATCTCCCTAGAGCCTTTTTCTCAGGATAACCTTCTTCTCAAGTTCCCCTTCTAAAAATGCCATTTATGATGACTAGGACAAAAGCAAAGGGGACTAACATGAGCTCTGTTATACAACATCACACGTGTCTGTACGCTACAACCAGGAATAGCACCTCAGCTAGCAGCAAGCACGCCAGGCTCTGAGCAAGAAGAGCACAGCTCTGTCGGTTCTTCATCACTCCCAAGGTAAGAAATGCTGTTAGCACACCCACACTCCATTGAAACAGAGCTATTGTTATTATATTACTACATCAAGAAACAACCTTAAGAGTTTTGCGCTCAGTTTTGGTCCCCGCTATACAAAAAAGATGCGGACAGGCTGGAAAGGGTCCAGAGAAGGCCCATGAGGATTATCAAAGACCTGCCATATGAAGAAAGGCTGAGAAAAATGGGTTTATTCAGCCTTGAGAAGAGAAGGTTTAGGGAAGACCTTATTACCATGGACCAGTACATAAAAGGTGGCTACCAAGAGGATGGACACTCCCTCTTTACAAGGAGTCACATGGAAAAGACAAGGGGTAATGGGTACAAGCTACTCCTGGGGACATTCTGATTGGACTCCAGAAGAAAACTTTACGCCATGAGAACAATTAGACCTTGGAATAATCTCCCAAGGGAGGTGATGGAGTCGCCGCACTGGGCAGTTTTAAGACTCAGCTTGACAAGGTGCTGGGCCATCTCATTTAAACTACTGAGGGTTTTTTTAGTCTTTAAAGGTTGGACTAGATGATCCCCAAGGTCCCTTCCAACCTCGTATTCTACGATTTGATGACTGAACCTACAGGAATATCAGAATTAAAAGTGTGCTATGCAGAATGGACAGAAAGATTGGGGCAGCAAGAGTAAGTAGCCTCACAGCACACCTTTTCCCAGTTCCCCACCCATGGCAGGTCGCCTTCCTCAGGGCTAGAGCAGCTAGAAACTTTTGAGATGGCAACACTTAATTTTGCTTACCTTGCTGAGGAATCCCAAGTTAGTTCTGGGTTACTGTGCTCTGCCAACATCCCAAAATCTCACAAGTTTACTTTCTTTAGCCTCACCGTAAAGGCAGCAATTAAAACTGTGTGCAAGTCAATTTTCTGTTGAGCTACTTGGACAGACATCATTTCTGATGCGTCTCTTAGTGCTTCTAATGCACACTGGTGGCACACCATTTGCTATTTTATTAGAGCTGGCTCTACTGCTGGCTAACAGCCCTGGGTGAACTATTTTAACCCAAACAGTCTCCATAACTCCTGACAAACAGCTTTCAGAAAGCAAAAATCTGACAAAAGATTCACCCTTACATTAATAAGGTCTCTGACAGATGCCATCTTCCCCTTTGTTTTCCACGAGGTTTCTCCTACGTTCCTGCCACTCTTTCATTTACTGATCAGTCCGTTTGAAAACATACTGTTCTCCAGCACTTCAGCGGAAGCTCGTGGTTGATTGTGGTTTTCAAAAAGGAAGGCTGCATTTCAGATCAAGCACAATAAAACAGTCTGACCATGTGTAAAAATAAGATTATAACACATAGCCCATGGTTCCGAGTAGTTCAGCTTTGCCACAGATAAAGCACTCTGAGGAGGCTCAGGATGCAGATTGAGCACTTTTTTTTTCTTCAGAAACCACCCAACTGCTGAAGGTGCAAAAGACAAGAGTTTTAGGAGAAGCTCTACGGTGCAGTTTGTTTCCATCAAGCTCTACTTATGATGAGTGGATCCAGAATCTGTTACAGTACAACAGGTCAAAGTGGATGTGGAAAAAAGACATTTCTATTCTTCAAAGGTAGAAAACCAATTTTTCTTCTTTTCTGACCGGATACGGTTACAGAAGATTACAGCTGATATGATTGCTTTCAGCAGCCTACTGGTTGACCTATAACTCTGTAAAAATCTAACTAACCCTTCATATATTGACTGTCACAAATTTTCCCCCACATGCTTTTTGTTCTTCTCCATCTAGCTGATAAGAGAAAATTTGGCATGTTATAGATCTGCATATGAAGACTCCTTGACCTATTTCACAACCAAACAAAATAAATAGAATACAACCACACTTCAAAACTCTGTCTGGTCATCTCAACTACCCAAGAGAGAGCCTTAAAAACACACAGGGTAAAAGAAAGGACCAAAAAAAAAAAAGAAAGACAGTGTCTCTTCCTCGTGTCCAAACAGCTGAGCGACCGCATCAGTGGCCTGTCTGTTGAAAAATGCCAAACAGCAGCAACTCCGAAGGACTGCAACGCACCTTCACTGCTTCCCCAAATCAATCCATGCTGGAGGAACACAAATGGGCAGGCAGCAAATCTGCCTGATCTGTCCTCCAGCAGGAGACAGCACCGGTTCTCCAGCTACCGCAACGTGATGCGCAACAGTAGCTCACAGCAGAGCTGCCTTCTTTAACACGGGCTTTGAAGCCGAGGGAAACATTTGTGCAGAAGCCCAACCTCGTGAGACCGTGTTGACAAAGCTCAGAGGAAGCAGCTATCCCGCATAGAGACTTTTTGCTCCCACCACAGCACAAGGAGGGGAAAAAAAAAATAATGGAGGCTCTGGAAGCTGTTTCTCCGTACCTGTGCTTTGTGTAACTGTAGCAGCTTTTGGAGAAGTAACACTGCAAGTACAGAAAGGTAAATTAATTCTCTGATGTCTGTGCTAGGAGAATATATAAAGTTCAACATTAGCCGTACGCATCGCACCAGATGCAGCCTGTGCTTTAGGGAGTCCCTGAAGTATGGATTGCTAAGAGCTGGGAGGACGTAGAAGCCCCCCTTTTATAGAGACCTTCCCAAAGTACGTGCCGTTCACCACTGCCAGTGACAGGGTAAATGGCAGGGACCCAGAGCAGCAGTCCTGACCTTGCTGCTGCCGTCACCACCACCATAGGGAGCAGCTGCACATCACATGTGCCACCAGAAACACACACAGATAGTCCTACTGAAAGTGAAGGGAAGCTCTCCAAGCCTCTGAGCTGTACCAGGTCCCACAACAGGCCAGGGAGAGAGGATCCCTGCTTTCTCCATCAGCCGGGAAAAATCCCCCACTATCCTCAAAAGGCCTTTGTTCACATGAGGAGCAACCTCAGCTCGGCCAGCTCACCAGAGCTCAGGACCACATGGTGGGCACAGGAATAGCCTTGTGACTTTCGGTGGTGTGCTGGTGATGACAAAGATCTCGGCACATGATGGAAAAGCAAGGTTAATGCAGCTGAGCACAGAACAAGTCCTATGCAACTCCTTACTTGCCACTTGAAGTTTAACTTTCTCTGTTTACTTTTTAATTTAATGTATTCTTTTGATCTCTCTTCCTCTCCTTTCTCTTGTCTCCCTGAGTTTGCTGACACAGTAGAAGCATGACAAGCTCAGACAAGCTAACCTACTTTTTCTTTTTCTCTTGTACATGTTAAAGCTCCCACTCTTCTACCTAGCATATGAAAGTACATTGCAAGTATCATTATAATGATACTTCCAATCCCCCTGTGAAGTAATTCCTCCAACTGACAGGTGAAGAAACTGAGACACACGGAGCTCTTAAATTACTTGCTCCTCAGGCTTACAGAGGAAGCCAGCGACACAAGTGGAAATGAAACCCAACAGACTCCTGCTTTTCTTGGTCCCAATCTGTATAAAATGATTATAAAATGATTATACCTCCACGGGTCTGTCAATAACCTCCATTTCTAAATACAGTATAATAGCAAAACTTTAGATACCCATCACCCAGACTTACACATTTCTACGGTTCAACTGTGGCCAAGGAACTCTCATCACCACGTGCTGTGTCCCTTCAGTCTGTACTGTCACCTGCTAGCTCAGGTTCAAAGGGTCCGTGCTGCCTCCAAAGCTCCAGGCACGTGTTAGAGGGAAGGGGCTACAGCTCCCCTGCTTTCTGTAACTAACAGAGCTAGTTCATTTACACGTAACATTCACAGCCACGTAACCTGCTCCATTTTTGTATTTTTAGCCTGAGCTTCCAACTGCTTCGGGCTCAGCTCCCTGTGTGTGCTCATGTTTGGTAGTTTTAGCTGGACATGGACAGGTTCAAACCCACGCCTAACTGAATTTCATCATAACCATGGATATCGCTCAGCCAAGCTGTTTTTCCTCTACGTATGGAATAATTTAGTGCTAAGCCATGAGCTCGATTTTACAGAGATTAGATTTCCAGTTATGACACTGACTGGAATTCAATATCCATCACTCCAGGGTACCGAATAATCTGCAGCATTTACAAACCCAAACTTTCAAAAGCAAGTGCACCTTTAAAATTAGTCTAAAATTACTCGAATTCAGATAGTGACACCTTTGGGGTTAATATTCTCTGAGATGTTCTCTACAACAAATCTTGCCTTTTTTATTTTATGAAAGCTGAAATTAGCACATTATCTTGGATAATGTCTTAAAGGCAAAGAATCCAAAGACTCCAAGAAGCAAATGCTAAAAGCAAAAGTGGACTTAGGGCGAAGCCTGTAACATCTACACCAGAGCACTCAAAAAATTAAACCATATTAATTTTTGAGGCTAGTTGAGCACCATTTAAATCCCTGTATAGACTTTTTACTTCACAATCAAAGTGGCTTTAATTAGGTTTCGCTAAATTTACTTTGGAAGCAAATCAAGTTTAAAGGAAAAGAAATCACTTTCACCACGAACAAGAGTGACCACAAAGGGGTTCAGTGCAGTTTAACTAATGCATTTTATGCATCATTAGTTTAATACGAATTAACTTCTGACTCTTCCAGTGTGGACAAGCCCACAGTTCTTTACAGCTAAATGTGTAATAATACTCCCTTTGTCTTGTCAGTTTGAACAGTGAGCTCTCTGCAGCAATTATACAGAACGGACAAGGCTCACCACACTTAGGCCAGGATCTCTTGGGATTCAGATGCATGCAGCTCCTGCACGTAAGCAGTAAGGAGCCTCTGCTCCTGGGAGTAAAGTTACTTGCACACATACCTGCAGCACTGGATGCCAGAAATGAAAGCCTGAAGCCGTCCAGCATCACAAGCGACACATTGTCCCACAGGCACTACTTACACCCTAAAGTTTCATCCACACTCCCTTGCACCAAAACACCAGAGTGGATCTATGTGGGTGTATTTCAGTTCTAATGTTTAATTATCTTGAACACGGTGATATCCACACCACTCTGGTAAGAAATCGATTCTCCCTTTGCTCTGAGCTGTAAATGCAATGTATTCCATAATCAGCCTAACAGAACAGACATATGGGATTGTACATCTGGGAAGCATATGAGAGGCCTTCTCATATAGAAAATTATTTTGCAAAGCATTTCTCTCAGACCCAGCTTTAGGTATTTTTCCTTCGTTTGCACACTGGTACATGTAACTGATGGGTTTGGTTTATAATTAAATAATAACCACCCACTTGCATTACTGGAATGCTTTTCACTCCCAGAATCTCCCACTACACCTTGCACACCTTATCTGCAGTATTTCTTTGACATGCTGTTACTCTCTGGCTCTGCCATTAGCCCTGGGACTCATTTGTCCCAACAGTGACATGAGGCTGTCTCTGGAGTTAAGCAGGGTGCAAAAATATCTTTCCAGGACAGACAGGAAAGGATGAAAAATCACATCACTTCTAGAGCAGCAAGCAGACACGAAACAAATGTGAAGTGGATTCAGATATGGTTTCAGTGCTGATGGCTCCGAGGGCTCCTCAGGAAGGCACTGCTCCCACCAGTGACTCCAAGGCAGCAAGCACGTTCCTTCAGAAAACTCACAGCAGCAACAGAGCTGCAACGCTGCCTGGTGACAGGCTCCAAAATGATGGTGGCCCATCAGAGGCTCATGGCATAGGAAAAACCTAGTCATCTTCCCACCTAAGATACCATATTTTCTTCCTCACCCCACTGGCAACAAAACAGTGTGGAACAGGCATCCATCTGCAGGCTGGCAATAGTAACATTTCACTTTTGCCACCTCCTCACTTGCATGTCCTCAGGGTCACGGACTCTTGCTTGGTACGTACAACACTTAACACACTCAGGGGTTAAATTCAGTTGAGGATATTACTCATTCTAATTACTCTTTTTTTTTTTTCTTTTTGACTTTCCAAACCCGTCCCCTGGGTGCCATCCCACATGGCAGGGAGAAACCAAATTACATGAAAAGCCATAATGATGCTAAGATGAAACTGAGCCTTAGAAGAAGCCAAACTTATCCACAGCAGAAACCTTCATCCTATCCCACAACACCCTCTTCGGTAAAAACTGAAGACCTCTGGCAAGACAAGAGTTTCATGAAGGACACACAACAAAAACCAAACTGCACACATTGATTTAAACCTGAAACACAAGAGCATTTTGATGGTGGTAACAAGAAAGGAAGAAACATTGAACTCTTAAGGCTTCTTTCCAAGCTGTAAAGTACCCACTATTTTCCCATTTCAATTAAAAATGCAACCCTCACAGAAACATTGGGGAAATCATATTTTGGGCAATTCCTCTCAAAACACAACAAACAAACCAACCAACCCAGAACAAAAACAAACCCAAAACCAACAAAACAAAAGCCACACACACAGAGAAAAAAAAACCAACCAAACAGAACAAAACAAAGAAAAAACACAAAACAACCCAAACCAACATGAGATGGGTTCCAGACAGAATCGGTCTCCGAATCTCTGAGTAGTGAGAGATAAATCAGCCCCCAAGGCATTGTGCTAAATCACAAGGGTGGCTGGTACTGTGTTTCACTTGAGCACTGGTATATTTCCCTCTCTCTTTCAGGCATTCCTTGGAGGCCCAAAAAATCATTTACAGAAGCACAGGGTCTTTTCTGCCCTGGAAAAGCCTTTCTTTTCCTCCCTCCCTCTGTTTTAGGAGAGTGGCAATGCCATGAAAAGACCGGATCTTGTTTTACTTTATTGCTGTTAGGGGCAAAGTAAAAAGAGTGAGACCTATAAACACAAAGATGCCAAGATACAAGGAGGCTACATGCTTGAATGCCCAGCCCTGGCTGCTTTGTTCCGTGAGTAATAACCAGTATGTTGGCGGAGGTCATATAGATTTATATTTGCCATGATGGATAAAGTGGAGGCACAAAAAGATACACTTTATACCAACGGACTGTTTCATTTCCTTTGGCACTGCATCCCCTTGCCCCTTGTACAAATCATAAACCTCTTAATTCACTTTTCTCCCCTGGATTGATACCTCCTGTTCCACTTTTCCTCTCTACAGCAGTAGGTGCTACAGAAATGCTTCTGAGTGATTCACTGCAGAAAACGATTGGGGGAAGAAAAACAAACATTTATGGCTGTGTGACACAGACTCACTAGGAACCCAAATCAGATGGCAAGTAACAAGATTTAACTTTGAATTCAGGCCAGACTGGTTGAAGTTTCACTAAATTCAGTTATCCCGGGCTAATTTAGTGCTTTCTGCAGCAGCAGCTCAGGGCGAATCACCTGGAAATCTCCTACACTCTGCATTCCTCTGAAGCCTGACCGTCCCAGCTGGCCTCACTGCCCCGACCCACAGCTGTAACCCTGGGCCAGGTACTCCTGGGTCAACCCTTCTGAAGCATAAGCCCTAAATTTCCAAGGAAGGCAGCAACTTTGCTTTATGTGAAGCTGGTGTTTTGTTGTAGCTCCTTAAAGCTGCTTCTGCTCTGCTGGAGAAGTCAATGAACTCAAACCTGAATGCCAAACTTTGTTCTGAATTGCAAATCAGGAAGGAAAGGAAAAGGAAATCATTCACTATCATCATCAACATCATACTGGAGATCCAGGGTTCAGTACCTCATGGCTCCAGTTTCAGAGGCTATTGATCAAAATCCCAAGCAAGGTGGGAGCAGGGGGTCCATAAAACACTGCACAATCTATCCCAGTGCTTGCATGCACCCCGAGGACACGATACCAGTCCAACAAAGTTTTCTCACAAAGTTCTCCCCCACCTTGTGCAGCTCAGCCTTTCGGGGGGGGGGAGCCTGGAAGCAACATGTTTGCCCCAGAGAAATCCCATGCTCCTGATGAACTGCACGGGGCAGGAGGAAAAGACTCCAGCTACACAGGCAGGTCATGAGAGCAGAGCCCCCTGGTTTCAATAGAATAAAGAAAGGGGCAAGGTGCTTAAGCTCAGTATCTGAAGAGTTTAAACTTCTGTACCTACAGAGCATTAAAGTTTTGCATTACTGTCTATAAAAACTGAACAGGAAAGAATATGGGATATGATGTAAAATAAAATAAAATTTAAAAATCCATCACCCCCCCACTACCACTATGGTTAAAAATGAGCTTTCAGCACAAACCCAAAGACTTCCACAACACAAATATCAATAGATTAAAGAGACAGCTCTCAGATCCAAGATACTTTTAGGCCATCAAGGTGAGACTTTTCCTTCAGGCTTATAAACTAGGACGCCGTTGTAAATGGTGTAGAAGCCTAGGAAAATTTTAATATACATGCCAGTATGTGTGACCAAAAGGATTACCCAGAATGGCTCACCTGATTAGTTATACAAATGCCTTTCTTTTTTTTTTTTTTTTTTCTTTTCTCCTTTTAATCCAAGACCGTGCAGAATGCCAAATGGGAGAATGGAGCAGGGTATGTACTGGAATGTCTGAAGGCTACAGACTTGGGATTTATATTCCATGTTGAATTCATTGTTCTCTCTCCTACCCCTGCTGCCCTCTAAAAAATGCTGCAGCCATGACAGAAATAAATTAGCCTGAGGTACAGGTCACACCTTCAAGGGCAGTAAGCATTCTGGGTAAAATCAATAGAGAAGATGGGAGTCTCTAACAGCTGAAGCAGAAAGAATGACGCATTGATAGCTTTACATACACCCAAACAAAGGCACTTTGGAGAAACCCTAGTCCCTGCTGCCTTGTGAACACAAAGCTCATTTTTTCAACCACCTGAACCCCAACAGCAACACAGAGGCGATTCAGAGAGGCACCCATTTTTGGGGGGGAGAATTTGCATATCGATGCAGAAAACTTTGTTTGCATCTCTGCCCGGGAACAAGATCCAGATGCTGAATTCTGGCCCAGGCTGCAACTCCCACAAACTTTTATAGAGACCAGAATCTGCACTGAACTTCAGATTATATTTTGCAGCACTCTCCAACCTCTCAAGTGGCAGAAACTGAAACCTCGAACATAAAATCCCCTGAACTTTGGTGAACAGAGAAACAACTCCACGAGGCACCAACAGACACTAATACTGTGCTGCCTTCATCATTTTTGCTTGTTTTAAAGCAATGGATAATCCACTCAAAATCACTTACATCCATTGAGAACCTTAAACTCAGGCTTCGGTATTTATGAATCACGGTTCCTCTGGAATGAGGTGATAGAAGATTTATAAGGATATGGGATATATGAAGATTCATGCAGAAGTCTAGTGGATTTTACTAATGTCCCTATGGTGAGTTAAGCATTAACTCTCGGATTGAGGCACATAACCTGTTCAGACACTTCCTAGCTCCCACAGGGCCCCTACCTGCGTTTTCAGGTTCCTAAAAGCTTTAAAGCCTGATTTAAGCTCCCACAATACTTCTAAAAATAGGACTTAGACTCCTCAGTCCCACAGGAGTTTCTGAAATTGCTACCCGAGAGGTTTCTCAAAAGACAAAGCTAAAAGCTTTTCTCCTCTTCTGGCCCTCCCAGACTTCTCCAGAGACAACTTTGGCCCAAAAGCAGCAGGATCTACATCCAAATGAACCCCGATTTTGCACAGAGCCAGCAAGAGAATGTCAAATATGTAACTTGCCCCCAGCCTCCTTGTTAGTTTGCTTTTTTTAAACCCCACACAACATTAACACGTGCATTGTTCTTTGATCGTTAGACTCACACTTCCACCTATGGTGAAATATGGTGAAGTTTTGAACTGTATTTGTACTTACATTTGGGGAGTCAGTGCACAATATCGTAAACTGAATTGTTCTCATTTCCACAGCTATCTGCAAAAATAAATGGAGGAATTCACCATTAATACCAGTGCTGCACCAAAGGACTGTCTTTTGCTTAACAGTCGCTATCCTAGGTCTCAAACACATAGCAATGATGCGGCAATACCTGCAGCATCTCTCTGTCTTCTAGGACAAAATTACAGTAAAATCAATACCTGGAGGACAAGTGTTCCTCACAAATTATTCGTGTTTTGCTGCTGCTTCTGCTCTGAAGGCCTTTGCATCTTTGGATGCCTCCTTGAACCCACCAGTGCACAGAGAAAAGAAAGATATTGCTTTGGTCAGTGGAGAGGAGAAGGCACTACTTGAGCTCTTCAGACCCCTGGCTCTTCAGCTTGCCCTACAGTAATCCCACAGTGACGTGCCCTGCTGTTCCTTGCTTCTTCTCCAAGTCAAAAGCACAGGGCAATAATATACATTACTGCCCGTGGTACTCTAAAATACTGCCTGAGGTGCCATAATCAGCTTCTGCCTTGCACTTGTATGCTAGACATGAAAAAACACGGTTGCACATTCTGACATGTAGTGCCAACTCTGTGCTTCCTCAGAAGAGATGCGATATCATCTGGTGCAGCTTCCTCTAAAATAAATCATCCCCTACTTGTTTTACACTTAGCGACATGGGAAGTCCTGCCCAGTTTGGAGAACATTCCAGTAGTCACAAGGGGACATTTTCTGACCAGAGCACACTTAGCATCGGTAGGGTAAGAATGACCCAGAGATACACCCACTGGGGGTCTGTTTTTCTACAGCAGTGCCAGATACCAGCTGGCTTGCTTTTCCAAGTGACTTAGCCAGGGTGTTTCAGACAAGTCTTGACATCCTGATACTCAAATCACCATCTTCAAAAACGGCCTGAGGAGGATGTGTCTATGTAAGCACTGAAACAAGGAAGCTGCCACAGCTTCAGCGACCCAAAGCCACCGTGTTTCTGCTCTGGATGTCTGAGGACAGGAACAGACTTGTAACAAAGGTAACCCACTGCTCAAGGGACTATGATATATCCCATTCCTGCACCTCCTGCTTCCTCTATGGATTGTGGCTGGTTTCAGAAGGTATGCCTCCATATCAAAGAGCAAGATCAAGCGCAGAACTCAGAGAGGAGAAACACATTGCAAGTTTTTCCCCATTTAAATTGTTAAAAAAAACAGGATTCAGCAGACAAATGAAAGACAGACAGACAACTATGCTACACACATTTGCTCGCTCCTCTCTGAAGGTAAATGGAACCTTAGAAAGACCTGGGCCCTTCCAGGAACTATGGAATTTCTCTCTCTTGATTTAAACGCAGCCAATGAACATTAGTGAGCTCGCCATGGGAATAGCTGAGAAGAGGAAGGATGAAAATAAAAATGGGCAAGAGGCTAAATGGTTTATTGGCCAAAATCTGGCCGATACTAATTTAATGGACCTTAATTTTACAGATCATGGGTAGTGTTGTTAAGATCTGGGCTCCATGGCCTAAGAGTTGTTTTCCACCTATACCTTCTGCAGGCCTATAAATTGCAAAATCTCCGTCCTAGGAGTGGAAATGAAACAATCCAGTAACATTTCCTGCCCCCAGTTATATTTTACACGTGAAGTGGATTCACACAAAGCTTCTGGATTTGGATCCCTTAAAGGAACAATAGCATCAGCAAAGCTGTCCTGTTTGCATCTGGATAAGGCCAATATTTTGCCTTTCCACTGTCACTAAAAGGATCTAAACTAAATCTGGGGACCTGAGGTCCAAAAGTTAGCATTCAAAACTCAAATTAGGATGTGAAGTTTTGCAGCCTGGGCTTATCACTCCTCTGAAAGTACAAGGCATTATTCTTTTATGCATATACAAAGTACCTGACAAAAGACCCTCCTGGTCACTCTCCCTGTTTCCCAGCTAAGGAAATGGAGCTGCTGCACGCAAAGAGGGGAGAGACGGGGCTGTGGCCACACCGAGTCCGTGTCCATCTGCAGCACAACCCTGACCACCTCCATAATCCCCTGCAGGTTGCTAAACCAAAGAAATTTTCCCAGCCTTCTCTCATCAAAAGTGTCCTCGGATCTCAGGGGATAAACGTAAGGAAAGATCAGAGAAGCTTCAGCTTTGGTCATTTGCAGATTCCTTCTGCTTGGCCTAGCTGCTCCCCAGCCCTCCGCATCCACGCGGCAGGTAATCCCGGTGGGAAGCGACCGAGAGCCCAAGCGTAACCCAGTCACTTCTACTTGTGCTCTACTCTCGCCCTGCGCAAAGAAGAGATGTTGAGGGGGGGGGTTCTGCAGAGTTTTCAGCTGCGGGTGGCGAGCAGCAGCAAACCCACTGTAGTTTGTGAAGATACTCATCCTGTGACTAGGAGCGTGCATCCTCCCTAACCTGCTACCCTGTTTTTCTTACCGAGATCCTTTGCATGGGGAACCAAGTTTAAACTGACAAAATAATAAATATATAGCTGTTAAACACGAGGGGTTTGTATCTGCATGTATAGTTATTTCTTCAGCTACCTCAACTTTATAAAATTCATATCAGTCAAATATTGAGGGCTCTTCACACTTACAAAACTGAACTCTTAACATTTGATAAGCAATAAAACTCTTCTGAAGAACACCGGAGGACAAAATTTAACACCAGAAACTGCCAAATGTTTCTGACCTACTTCAAACAATCATTAACTACAGATGGTTTCTAATTATTTGAGTCCATTTCACTTCTTATGCGGTGGTCATTTTGCTTCTTGACCATTTGGCCTATGTTCAGAAAAATCTCCATTAGGCAGCACAAAGTCTCAAAAAAATGTATTCCTCTTCCCCTTTCTAAGGTTGGGAATATTTCAAAAACCTCGAGAGATAGGAGTTCTAAATATGCCTTTAAAAGCAAAGAGTAGAGAGTACTTAAAGATTTAAAAGTGCAATAGTCTATTACATTAAAACACGTTATCAAGTAAAATTGCTTTCTCTCACCCCTCTGCTAACAATTTTGCAATTTATTTTCCAGAAAGAACGGCAAACGTATTAAAAGGCAAAACATTTATGCTCGGGCTGGAAGTGATCACATGAACAAGCCACAAGATTTGCTTGATAACATACAGAGTTTATTATTCAAGAACGAGTCTCATTTTCAGCTCTAAGGGAGAGGGCGGGGAGAGAAGGGGGAACAGTCTTTTAAAACACACACACTGGAGGCAAAGTGTTGCGTTTATAGGAGCCACTAAAAAGAAGAAAGAGAAGAAAAAGTAAAGAAAGGCAACCACTGTGCTAACCAGCAGCTCGAGTTTTCAAAAACTAAGCTCAGCTCCCACAAATCTCACAATGTTTTCACTTAAACCAAGTTTACCTTATCAGAGAGGCTGAACAATCAGCAAGCTGTTCAACTTCTCTGAAAGTTCAGCTCTGCTAAAGATGGGAAGGGATACAGAAGAGCAGAAAAGAAAAGCGTTAGTGAAAAGCTGCTCAAAAAAAGTTAGTTTCTCTGCACCTCTCTTACTGACCTAAGAAGTCTTCATTTCACAGGTAGCAAAGTTTGTCTTCCTCCTCCCCTGCACGCCTCACACTTGCACGCAGGCACACTGCGCTGCTGAGCGTGCACTGAACATCAAAAGAATAGTGTTTCCAATCTTCCGGTGACTAAGGAGGGAAAGAAAAATGCAGTCCAGCCAGGTACTGTTTCTTCGTGAAAAGTAAATCCGGCATTCTGGAATGAGTTCAAACATAGGGCTTGACAGGCAAAGGAGAAAAGCTTTTTTCACTGAGCATGCTTAGTCCTGCACTGCCTGCACACTTAATGAACATTACTTCCTTCCCAGTGGTTACTCCTAGTAGAAATCCACACCCCCTACTCTTTCAGAAGTCAGGAATGCAGCTGAAACCAAAGTCCAGAAAACATGCCCGACACCCAGACAAGGCCCCACAGATCAATAAACTCAGGTTGTGACCTGCAGGTCAGTTTGTCAAACAGGACATCAGGGTGAGTTTTTTCTACACTTGGTATAGTTTGCTTTATGCTTCAGCTAATGCTACTCACTCCCCAGAGAAAATAAAACTGCACCGGCTTTTAAAGAATGATTAAATGCTTCAATAACAGATGGGAATTCTCTTTCAAATCTTCTCTTTCCAAACCTGCTTTAAAGTGAGGAAAGAACGCTGCATAAAGACAGACAAACTGGTCGGACAAAACTAGGTCATTAGATTCCTGAACAAAAGTTAGCTGGATTTGTCATAGGTAAGGAGTATCTGGTGACCAGATAAACAATAAAATAAACAATAAAATTAAAAATAAAATTTAAAAAGGCACCTTTCATGTAGTTAGGGCCTAATCCTGCTCCGTTTGCAATCACAGGGAGTTTTGCCATTACCTTCAATGGCAATAGCTCTGGGGGTTTAGATTGCAAATGCTTTCAGGCAAGAGCTGCGTCTACATCAGTGACCTGCACAGGACAGACTGGTTTTGGCACTTCAATTTGCAATTTCCAATACTGCCCTGCCCGAGCCAGAAATCCCCCTCCTCACAGAATGCGATCGCAAGAGTTGCTGAAGAAAAAGCAATTCTGCAAAATTGCATGTGTTATTTTTAAAGCTTTTCATTATAGTTCAAGCTTTCCAGTTCCTTTCCAGTTTTTCCTTGAGGTTACGCTTTAGCTCTCCCATCTCAATTCTCCTCCACAATAGGAGGAGAAAATTTCACTTTTTTGTAATGAAGTCTGTGCTGGCCCCGACTGCCGAGTCACAGCCTTCAGAAAAACACAAAGTGGAGGAAGAATTAGAATGAAATAACAAAAGCCATAATATTGTCAGAGTAACGAGCACTAATCAGAATTACAACTGGATGGGCCATTATCACTCTAAGACCCCTAAGATAATGAATATCGCGCTGCATTTTCAAACAGGTTACAGCTCGATCGTGACCTCAGTGTCTGAGTAACTCCAGACTTCACAAGGCTGCAGGTCCTTATTTGAACAGGACACACCATGGCAGAGATTAAATCTCCGGATTCCAAATGGCTCAGACTTTTAGAATATATACCTGATTTAGATTGTAAATTTTAATAGGGCACATTGGGACTGTATTCACATGGATGTGTTTCAGAACCACCGTGGGTCCCTTGCCCCTAAGCAAAACCAAGTACTTGTTTTTATGAAAAAATAAAAATAAAAATAGTTTCATTTCCCACACATCCCTGCTCTGCCTGGTTTCATTTGAGATCATAAAAGGAAAAGTCCCAAAACTGCATGACAAAAACAAGCCGTGTGGTATTACTGGAGAACTTGAGCTTGAAGAGATTTTGGAAATTCCCAGAGGAAGCTTCCTGCAGATTTGGAGAAGCAGCCATGTTGGGCTAATTAAACTCAAATGCACTAACCAAAAGACTTTTCCTTTTGTTATGTTTCCACTACATATCCCAAAGTTTTCCGTTGATCAGGAAAGTCCCTATCAGGGGACTTTCCTAACAGGCAGCTAAATTGGAATTTTATCTCTGGACTGGCTCTGGACCATCTCTCAGACACAAGAACTAAATGTATTAGGTGTTCATTGAGCCCAAGACATCGAAAGCAGGTGGTGTTGTGGTTTAACCTCTGATGGCAGCAGCTAAACACCCGCAGCCGCTCGCCCCCCACTTCCCTCCCCGCTCCAGACCCCCTCCTGGGGGATGGGAAGGAAAACCAGGAGGAAGAAAAACATGAGACCCCGTGGGTTGAGATAAGGACAGTTTTATAAAACCACACAAAGAAAAGAACATAACAGTAGTAACGAAACAATAGCAAAAGCAAGGGATAGAAATCGCAAGGCTCTACCTCGGTACCCAAGATGCCACTTTCCCCGCTCCAGCTGCACTGAAGCCACACAGTGCAGGTACCCACAGCCTTGGCCAGCCCTCCCCTTATATAGAGGGCATGACAATAGTAGGGTATCTACTCTCCCATTGGCAGCTGCTGGTGAGAAATAACCTGAACCCAACCCAGGACAGGTGGACAGTGCATCTTATTCATGACTAAAAGAAACTACCCTAAAGTTCTGAAGTGATGAACCCAGGGCTTAAACACTTCTTCACTTGGCAAACAGTTGTGATTTTAGCCATCCTTGTCTCCCTCAGTTGTTCCTTGCCATTTCTGCAGCCCAGCTGGGTGAACGGGGCACGCACATAGTTTGATGTGTCCATCATCCAGGAGCTTGAGTTGCCAGCAGAAGCAGGAGCCACCAAACCAACGGTCACAGCACTAAAGCACCTGAGGAGTGTAGGTGTGTGCTTCATTGTTGTGGCATGGTAACTTGTTAGAGAGACAGTAAGATGTGAACACCACTGCTTCCCACAAAATGAACAAGTGCTTCAGCCCTCCCTGGCACTTACAAGAGAACTGCTGCATGAACTGCTCCAGCTAGTCAAGCTGTAACCACACGCTGCCACCGCAGATCTCCTCCCCAGAACACTAGTGGTAGAGCTAGCGAGTACCTCAAGGCTGCTGTGTGCTCAGGATCCATTTTCCCCGTGTCTACCACGGCGCTGAAGCCCTGGAAGCTAAAGGCACATTGCAAATATGCCGTCTGTGAGTCACCACAGAGGGAGCAGACTGCTGATTCCCTTCATGCCTAATTACCCCTAAGCGGCTGGCACGATGATTTATTTAGCACAGTGTTGGCCTAGCTTTCAGACGAGTCCTGTGTCCAAATGCAAAACACTCTATCTCCAGTTTTCTTCTTGAAAGAAAAATCATGTGAGGCTTTCAGGGCCACAAAACTATTCTCTCCAGTGAACGATTTGGAAACTCTATGGACCACTGCCTGCCAAAGCTACGTTGCCTGTACCTCAAGATGAGCTCAGCAATGTATATCCTGTCCTGACACAGGTTTACTGGGTTCTCTGAGGGAAACTGGGATCAGCCCTGTGTAGATCTATTCAGCTGGGACTGCAGGATGACATACAAGGTGACAGTTCAAACTGAATGTAAGTGGGAATGAGATGCTACAACAGCTCTTAGGCTCTGCAATTAAGGCCTTTAAAAGACCAAAGAGTTGGGCAGGATTGCAAGGGAGCAGAAAAAAAAGAGCTATGTCCTATGCCTAGAAGCTATTAGGTGACTCCCAAGTGGATCTTCAGCAACAGAGAGAGGAGAACACAGTCTCCTTCAGGCTTTCGTGAGTCAGGACAAGGGCCGGGGAAAGCGTGGATTAGTGCAAAGCCTATAGGGAATGGCACAAGCTTTGGACACAGAATCTACTTGGGGTTTGGGATGCTGCCCACGTACTCTGTTTAACCAGCAAGCCGCGCCCGAAGGCACAGACCTGAAGCAGACTTTGGCGTGGCATCAGTCCTTCCTGGGGTGAACGGCGGGAGCCCACCAACGCACGTTCACCGAGAGCCAATAGGGAACTATTGTTACCTCAGATGATGCCACCTAATGAGAGCCAAATGGCTGCCCCTCCTAGAGCTAACAAATCCAGCTGGGACAGCTTTGCTTCTCTTTTCCCCCTAGGATGCATAAAATGCATTTTTCCTCTCCTTCCTGACACCAGCAAAGCCTGGAATGCTTCCCACTGTACTGTGAGAGCTTGAAACTTGGCCATGCTATTTACAGCATCTTCTTTGCCCGGAGGAATTGGAGACACATCGTGATTTTTCCACCATATGTAAGCAGCAGGCACTACTGCATGTGCCAGCACTGGTACATGGCGAGCTCAGCCCTACCTGTCGATGTTTCCCCGTGGCCACTCGAAGCACTACAATGAGAAAGAACAGCATTTCCTAAGGGATGCTTCTCTGCTGGCTCTCATTTTCATCGTTCTTGGTGTTCAGATGCCTCCATCCTTCAGTTCTTAGTGGGAAAGGACAAATTAAAGAAAGACTGTAAAGGGTGGGGTTCTGTTTCGGCTCCTCTTAACTGTAACGTTAGCTTTTGGCTACAGGGAAGCTTTTCAAAAGGACTTAAGTGACACAGAAGCCTAAAATCTATTGGTTTCCAGTAGGACTTGGGCTCTCAGGTTCCTGCTGGAACTGTAGAAAAGCGTGTTCTGCCTGTGAGTGCCTGGAGAAATACCCAGTCCTTTCTGCTTCTTATGTAACAGGCTTTTTTGCAGCAGAAATGTTTTCAAGCAAGTGATTCAAGCCAAGGGTGAGGGTAGTGATGCCTTCAGAGGCTTGTCTCCCAACAGAGCAGAACGCTACCTGCCAGAAACGACCCCGTCACACGTGTGGCTCCACCTGTGACAAAGGGGTCTGGGCTGCTAAGGTCACAGTGACCGGCAGTAGCTGCACAGGCTGAGCCAACCTGGTCAGCAGAGCCTCATCTCCCGTTTCACTGGATTTAGGAGCTGTGCTTCACATCCACTTGCTGACTTTTCTTCTGCATTTCTCAAAACTTTGGAGGGTTTGTTTCCCCCGACCTATAATACATTTCAGTTTCACAGGTTTTATTAACTATGATTTTTTTTCAGAGACTTGTTGTAGGATAATAAATGACAACAAGCATTTCCTATGACAATCTATGGTTTCATATTCCAGGCAAAATAAAGGTGATTGAGGAAGGGGGAGAAAAAAAAGACAACTGCACGAGCTACAGCACTGAGCTCAGGGAATTTATTTTTTCCCTTCTCACCAGAGAGAGCTGTCTCAAGGCTAAATATTTTGCGTGCATAGGTACATATGATAAATACTTGTAGAGAGCTCTTGGGGAATTGCAAGTCTTCTGAAGGAGATGAGCTACATCATTTACGCTACGTCTCTAATCTAAAAACAGCTAAACTTCAATAATACTTAAATGATACTTAATGATACTTAAAAAGAGAAAAAGAAAAAAGATTTGTTAGTAATTTCTGATATAAGGCAAATAGTGGTTTTGTTCTGATCAAGGATAACTTAGAGCCATTATAGCTTACTGAATGAGTTGGACATGGTTTTCCCATCTATCAGTTCCTAAGGGATTAATGGGTTTGCTGGTAGCTAATCCCAGCAGAGCTGGTAAAGATGTCTCAGATGAGCACAACACAGTGCAGTGAATATCAGCATCTGAACCTAAGAGCAGAAAATAACTACCAGGAGCACTGCAAGGGACAGGATTTTTCAGACATCACAGCAGCATAGGAACGAGGCTGGACCCTAAATCTAACTGCAGCTCCTACAAACCCAGACAAAGTCAGGTGCTTGCTTTTCTGGTCTCCCTGAGCACACATCCTTAGAAAAGACGGAAGATTTCTCTGAAAGGCAACTGCTACGTTCCTCTGATGGGCTCTTCCAACATAAATGAAACACCCTACTATGTGGCTAAGCAGAATTAAAACCCCAGCCTACTGGTTCCCACATGCAAGCCTTCAGACTTAGCACTTTCCAGGAGCTAACAGCAAAGGCAAGCCCATAAACCTCTCGGACAAAAATGACAACTGTCTATATGCACAACAACAGAGCCAAGACATTAAAAAACAAGGCAATAATATCCATCTCCTTAATGGTCTCTCTCAGCTAAAAGCCAGTACAGTCTGCCTTAAATTTCAGCTCCAAGTGCTTTTCACCGGATACGCATCATCCCCATGAATCAAATGGATCCATTTCATTTTTTCCACTTAAAGTCGCTGGTGAATTCAACTTTGGCACTCCAACAAAAAAAGTCTTCATTGCCAGCGTGCACAGTGTTCTGGAAGCAGAACGGGGCAAGAGGAGTGGAAAGTCATTTATAAAGCAAATTTTGCAGCACTGAGAGAACTGCTAAGCTTTACCTCTGGATTTTATATTGCGTTTCTTCGTGTAACATTGTGTTTAACTCATAACAGTCTGCGGTGAAGAGGGGAAGAAAGGTGACAGTTTAATTTTCTCACTTCAGTTTTGGAGGTTTACAATAACAGAACCATATCAATGGTCGTCTTTTTATGAGATTTTGCTGAAGTTTTCCCATATCTGGGATTAAACCGGCTTGCCTCTGGGGATGTCATTGCTTTGCTAAAGATTCCCCGAGCACTTTGCAAAAGCACGGAACAATGTGGAAGTCGACAGACTTCCCCCCAAGGAGCATCTGTGATTTAGGGAGTCCCTAAGTCTTGTAGCCCTACGGTAGCCACCCAGCATCCCCACGAGCAAGGTGGTCCCAGGTGGAGTATTTCAAGTGTGACCGCGTTGATTTTGTGTAATGGAACAGTGTTTTATCTGATGAGATTGAGAATGAGAAAGCATGATTCTTTTTCATCCCACCTGAAAGAGCACATGGAAAATGTCAGCAGAGCTGCCACTACCAAAACTTCCATTCTGGATATACTGACACTTTAGTATCCACATTTCTTTATCCTGAAATCCCAAACAGCTTTATCTTGAACCAATTGATTTTTAACTTTCACCTGAAAACATCTGCTGGGTTGAGTTTTTTCCCCATCAAATATTCCCTCCCTTTTTGGGCCATTGCCTTATAGCTGATTTATTTCAAGAACTCTCCTTTCTTCTTAATATCTCCCTCATCCTTTCTTTGGCCGATGGTAACTTGGCTTAGCTTATCCTGTTTAAGTAGTTTGCAGGGTCAAAGCGAGTGTCATGGTATGTTTGTCTTAGGTCCCATGAATTTAAAAGTACCCTGTCCTGCAAATGCTGTTCTGTATTTCTGTAGCTGTCATCACTGCTTTAGCCCTGCACTACAGCACTACACATCATACTTTTTCTTTTGATCAGCCCCCTTTAGTGATTATTTAGTTTTTAACGTGCCCAGATGAATTCACCTATCTCCGTATCACTGCAGACCTCAAAGTCACAACCTTGGGAACTGAGAGAGGAGGAAAAGACTTCCATTTGTTACAGGGGTAAATGCAATAAATACATACACATCTCTGTAAAGCCTTCATGCAAGCAGAATTTTGTCTGGTGCTTACTTGGAAAGCACTTTAAAATGTACTTCTGCCATAAATACCTATTTGTAAAAAAAGTCAGCAGGACTACAACTCTTGGTATTGAGTGCTACACCTAGTGGTAAGTGTTTCCAGGATTTGTAGCTTTTTCGACATTTAAACAAATAATTACATAAAAAACACCATTTAGAGAAACAAGTCATAATAGTGGGAGCAGGAGAGTCCAAACCACTCAAGAATGCTTCAGACACTTATGCAGGGGGCCTATTCTTCTATCAGCATGCAAGAAATTTATGCAATTAAATTATAATCATTCATGAAACTCGCCGATGAATATAACCTATACATCAGAAGGAAAAGCCCAGCTATTAAGATGCAATTATAATATAACAAGCAAGAGTAATAGATGGTGCTCTGCTATTCCTGTTCCACAGCAGAAGGAGATGCTGCAGCATTTCTTGTTTACCTGTCTCCTGGCCCATCAAAACATTTAAGGTACCTCAAATAGAGCAACCATGTGAAAGAAAGTAAAACATGCCAAGTGTGCAGTGTGGTTTCAGACAGACTTGGTACCTACTTCAGCAGAAATTCACAACTGTCAACAAGAAGTGAGTGTACATTTTATATGCAGTACCTTTAAAGTTAAGTATTTATCGTATATATGTATTTGAAAACCCAGTAGGCTTAATTCAACAATACTTCTTTTCACCTGGCATTAAACAGCCATGAGACAAAACCAAGATGAGTGCTTGGAGTAGGGACTGGCACCTGCATTCCCCCTCACCACACGAGTGTCACAGCATTGCTCAAGAGTCACGTTTCCTCTCACTGGATTAGTGACCTTTAAAATCTCTTCTGCAGAGTGCAACACCTTCTGCAGGCAGGTACGGAGAGCACTGAGTCAACTCAAACCCAAAGCTCTCATCACAAATAACTTCTAAAAAAAGAAAAAGAATTTCAGGGGGAAAAAAATCTCTGCTTTTCTTCTTTATTAGCAGCTTATCTTCTGTTTGAAACTTCCAGGGGAAAATAATTCCCTCCTAAAGGAGCCTCCTTCAATCTGAATGCCCCTGCGCGTTTCACAAGATCAGTGCCCATGTACTTAATGCAGCACAGAGGGATGCAGACCTCTCAGGTACACACAAGTTTTGCTCCTAAGTTGTGCCCGCAATTTGCAGATCTCAGCCTGCTCCATAAGCCTCCGTTAACAAAGTGTTCCCTAAACGCTTGCCATCTCCAGTTGGTTAATTAAAGCACGCGTAGACTGAACGCTCCAGTTCCTGGAGGTACTCAGACTGACTGCCTGCCCCTCACCTGAGCTGGTGGAGCATCAGATGTTGAAATGTCACTGCTCGCAGCGTGGCCTTGCTACATCAACCACCAGCACCTTTCAACACTTTGCTGTTAGCTGAAGCGGTTCAGCGGGGAGCTTAGGCATACCGGGGGCTGGGCTAGGGGAACACACAGACAGCTGGGAGCCTTCACTTCAAGACATCCCAAATCCTTCACTCCCACTCACAAATGAGAGATTTTTCAGCTACGTGCCCAAGGTTATGCATTAAAATTAATGGAAGAGATGAGATCATAAATCAGGAGTCCCAGCTTCCAACACCAGTCAGGCCCACAAACTCCACACTGCATCACGTGCAGCAGCAGACACGGTCCAGAGAGGACACGTGGGAAGGGAAGAGGCAGAGAGAGGGGTCTGCAAGTTTCCTCTTTCCTTTCTTTGTAGAAAGCAGAGTACTGCTGGAGAACTCAGCAAGACAGACCCAGCAGAGTTACATGATTAGCACTGTTTGCTTGCCAGTTGGAAGGAGACACAACTTCTAGGGGTCAAAACTCTTAAGTAAAGTGCTGGTTTCCAGCTTGTGTCTCCCAAGATGCACAAACACCATCCAGCTCACTGTGGACATCATTTCCTTTTCATCTTTCTCTGTTTTCAAATTACTAAGTAATAGAAATGCTTTTAACAGCCATTTCCACAAGATTGATGTACTCCACAGTTTCTAAAAAGATTTCCTAATAACTCAAGTTTATCTAAATCACTTATTGTTGGTGCTGTTAACATGCAGAAGTTAAGCAATTGATTAAAGAGGAAACAACTGTTTGGTGTCTGATATGAAAGGAGCTTCCAAGTCTCAGAGTATCAAGCGAGTTCCTGTACATATCAGAAAAGAAGTGAGCAGCAGGTTTTTTGTGGTCTCCAGAGAGAGGCCACGGCTTGGGTAGACAGGAAGGATGATTTCAGAGTGTTGGGCTCTTGTCAGTTTGCTGGGACACCGTGCTCCTTTCCCTTTATGTTATGAAAAGTTTATACATGATCGGTACATCACTGCTGCTTAATAGAGAAATGCTTATGCATTTAAAGAGTTTAGCAGGTCAGTCTGTTAAACCATTTCTGACCTATACTATGTGCTGCTGTTATTCTTACTGCATAGCTCCCGTTATCCCACTGTGCGAGAGAATCCACAAATACAGAATTGAAAACAGATTGGAAGGTTTTGGAGCAAAGACATACTCACGTGGCCTCACACTTTCTGTTGAACATTACCTCTTGGCTGCCTTCGAGTATTAAGGGGAACCAGTGCCAACAGAAGACACTAGCCTCGGGGACTTCAGTGACTGGATGTGGCCTTTAATCTAACCACAAGAAGTTTAGGGAGGACAAAGACGTTGGCAATATATTTAACAAAGTGTAACCAGCATAGGGAACAGGCAGTCAGATGCTGCTCCTGGGTCTGGACGGTATCTTGGCAGTGGGCAGTAGGGAAACACAGGCTCTGACCTTTCCCGTGCAGGGCTGTTGCCACAGACCCCAAGCATGGGTGTTCTTGTGTCGTGGCTCCTTCTTGCACCATTAAAAGCCTTTGAACCTGAAACACTCAGCAGAGGCCACTGCCACTTGAGTTACAGGCATAACTCCATTGGCTGCTAACCCATAATATGCCATTATTCCTTAACCTGACCAGCCATCAAAGGCAAACACACTTCACTTATTCATTGCACCGGTTTTTCATATTGATAAAGAGATTAGAGGTTTAACCCAACTTTTTTTTTTTTTTCTTCTTAATCTCACACTCATATGCATCCTGAGAACTCAAGGAAGGTTTAGTGTCAATATTATCCTGACAGATCTCAGCCTAACTTCCAGGCATCCTATATATGAAAGAAACCAGAAATATTTAATGGAGACATTTAGACAGCTGACTCTTCAACATCCTTAGGAGTATACAATCCTCATCACTTCAGACAGTCATGCAATAAACCATGATTTCCCTTGTCCTTCACCTGCAACAGTCATTTAATCCACTTCACTCGCTTTAGCGATTGTCCTCTAAACAGCAGAGCTGGAAACCCAAGTAGTGAATTAAGAATAGAGCCTGAACTTGTACTGGAGAGGGTAAGTAATCCAAAGTAGTTATGATATTATTCAAAATTTAAAGTTCCTAAACTACATGCACAACAATGGTGGGGAAAAAGCAGTCTTGTTATAAACATGTTCCAGGACAGCAAGCATTGTACGTATACACAATACACACATAAACGTGTAACGAGATTAGGAGATTAAGCACTCCAGAGCCAAAGACTTCACAAGGAGATGGTTACTCCTACAATATTAATTCAGCCATATTTTTCTACCTTTATGTCTGATGTTAACATTACTGACAAATATTACAATAAGATTTGCATATCACAAGGCAAAGAGGAACGGGAAGCATTGTACAATTGACACACGGTTGATTTAAAATTGCTAACTTTCAGTGAAGTCCCTGACTCCCTTTTTTACTTTGTCAAAAGGTGATATTTCTCTGAAATTTCAGGGGAACTCCAGGGACTTTGTTCGGCTGTAATGACTGAAACGTGGAAACAACATGAATTTCAGGGCAAGCTGCGTGATTACTCCAGATAAATTGCATCAAAATGTGGGACATATGGACAAGTTTCAGATGGAGTTTTGAGGTCTGTCCAGTGCCAATGGTCAACACCTCACCACCAAATCACGCTGAGCAAAACAAGCCTTGTAAGCTAAAACAGTGGAGGAAGCTGCTGAGATGTCACCTTGAGCAGGTCCATCCCGGCTCCCTCATTACAGATTCCTACCACTCTGCCCTGGCCCCAAGTACTGACAATGCCTGGAGCTGAAGTGAATACTTGGGAGAAAAATCTGCAATGACTTGCAAATGGGTCTTTGAAAAGAAAATGCATTCTCTCTCAGTTAGAGTAGGTGACAAGGTGTCAGTGCTCATGAGATCTGCAATGCATACTCAAACCAGCTGGAGAAGAGAAAACAGAGTATATTAACCCAAGCAAAGTGCTGCCACCCTGCTTACTGGGGCTACTGCTTACAAGGACCCTTCAATGGAAGACTGGAAACCATTAAATGACTCCATATGCAGCACATCTGGAAGGGTTACTGCAAGGACAGTAGGTGTGCTGATGGAAAGCTCTCCAGAGCAGCAGCTATTTCCCAGTACAGCTGCACAGAACAGAACAGAGGCTCTGTGCTCTTTGAGAGAAACTCCTTGGCCCAAGAACTTAAATTAATACCTACAGTTGCACAAAGTCATGCCCAGTTTTATACAGGGTGGGCCTTTGAATGTGCCACAGAACAGAGCCACCATCAGCTGGCCCCATACCAGCACAGGTCTGCTAAGGTAAAGCCAGACACATGGCTCAGCACAGCTATGGATGGGGCCAGCACTGGTCTGGAGCAAATAAACCTTTCTGGAACACAGGGAGCCCCAGACAGGGACACTCGAGCGGCACCACGTTCGGTCTCAGGCTGTGTCTGGTCCAGGTATTGGAAAATCTGAACTAAACAGCTGCAGGGGCACCTCACTTGCTGCCACATCCAGCCTTTTAGGTATCTCTGCTCTGCATCCTTTAGTAACCCTATTATCCATGTTTCCCCATTGTCTGGAGTTTCAGTCGCCCCATTATTTCGGACAATGGAAAATAGACTGCACTGTGGTACCTTTCCTGACACTTCAACACCCACCCCTTTTCCCCTTTCTTGAAAGAAAGGGCAGAACAAAGTTCAAAAAATAAAATGAAATAAAAAACATATCTTGGGTTCTGACCCTGAGCTCTGATCTGCTTGGGCAGTCTGACAGCCTGACTAGCTAAATGATCTGTCAGAGGAAAGAATGAAATACATGTATAATACATATATTAAGCTTTTATTTAACAGTTAATTAATATTTCTATAAACATATCCACCTCGCTTTCCAAAGTTCTGTAAGTCAGCACATTTTTTCACTGCAGACTGTTGTAGCCCCATTTTTTCCTTCAAACTTTATTATAAAAGCCCCCAAAGTTCACATAATGTCTCGCTATTGTTTCTTTAAAGAGGAATTCTCCTCCCCGCCTCCTTCTTTCTCTGTATCTCTGAGGCACCACATGGCACAATAAGAGCCCTTTCATGTTCAAGACTCAGAGTCGTTGCTGTGGTAACTCACCCAGACTCACCGAGTATCCAAATAAATAGTTAAAATTAAAAAATAAAATCAGAAACCCACTGGGTCCGCCTGCAATCTTATCTTTACCGGGATGGCTTCGAGGGACGTTAAGAAGCAAAATAATAACCTTTTGCCCAGATTAGTCACCTAAAAGTCTCGATTATTTAAGACAGAAGGACATTTGTGCTGTTCCAACAAGTATTTGGCTGAGACGGGAGCACAAAGACAGAGAAGACGCAATGCAGAGCACTAGTAGCCAGTGGCATAAAAATTATGGTGTGGAGTTTTTAACCACTTGCAGACAGATTTCTCTGCCCCTCCCTCGCATAGAGACTATAAGGAAAGCTTTGGAAGGATTTTCTCTAACGGGCAATAAGCAGCACAAAGTGTCTTTAATTGCTACCTTGCTGGAAATGCTGCTACAAAGAGAAACCAATGCTTTCCCTATGAAAAAAAAATAAAAAAATAAATAAAAAGGATTTTTCC
>JANHFX010004754.1:0-32801 GCA_027560015.1 Chloroceryle amazona | reverse complement strand
TATTGTTTAAGTAATTTTGTGTTCTTTTTTTTTTGTTGTTTCCGCTCTGTTTTTTTGTGTGGGGGGGGGGGGGGGGGGGGGGTGGGGGGGGGGGGGGGGGAGGAGGGCTATATTGTGTGATGATCTTTCAGATGCTGGGATTAAAGAACCTTTTACTTGACTTACTTAACCAGTGCATAATACACCTATTCCAACCCTGTGGCCAATAACATTTCCAGTATATATATTCATGCTGGAGATACAAGTATACATTGAGAAAACATTACTGAGTTTAGGTGAAAACTAGTCCTAAGAAAATAAATACTGAAGACAAACCAAAACAAATCAACATTTTGTAAGCAGAAGCAGATCGATTTTGAGACAGAATAGCAAGTGCATATTGATATTTTTGTGATTTTTTTTTTGGAAACCAACAAATTGAAGTTATATTATGTTGTACAGATATAAATTTTCATAGCATGGTAGAAAAACAAAAATAGGGCTGCCAACTGCAATTGACTTTTCTGAGCAAGTATTTTGTGAGTTCTGAGAAAAGAAATTGGTGCAAGCTCCAGTTTCAGGTAACATAGTAAGTGTAATCACATTGGTGTGTGTCAGTATTTTAAGCAGTATATTTAACATTTGTTCATATAACACCTATATGACATATATTTCCCTCAGTGAGACATCCAACTGTTCTGTTTTCTATGATGGTTGCAAATCTAAAATATTTCTGCTTATGTTGTCCACCACAAAAAGTATATTGTCTACTTTACAATGTAAAATACCCTCCTGAAAGAAGGTAAATATAGATTTAATAGATATAAGGAAGAAACTCTTTACTGTGAGGTTGATGAGACACTGGAACAGGTTTCTCAGAGAACTTGTGGCTGCCCCCCTGCCTGGAAGAATTCAAGGCCAGGTTGGATGGGTTTTTGAGCGACCTGGTCTAGTAGAAAATGTCCCTGCGCATGTCAGGGGGATTGGAACTAGATGATCTTCAAGGTCCCTTCTAATTAAAACCATTATGTGATTCTATGAAAGAAGTATTGTTTTTTTTTAGTGTACCTGTTGTCCTTTAGTCTTGAGGGAGTATGACTAAGGATTTTATTTGACTTAGTCTGTACTGCATTCCCTAATGATATTACAAAACAGAGCCAAAATTTTCCCCTAATAATTTTTTGCTAAGTATCATCTCTGAAACATGGTAATAAAGCTATTCAAAACAAAGGTTGGGTCAATGATTAAGCTTTGAGATCAGGAAGTCAGTCTTCTTTGCACTGTACATCCATGTAGAGGAAGGAAGACAAATAGATAGATCAATTACTCAGTGTCTTTTAAAGGTCACAATACCCAGCTCTTCTATTCACAAGAAAGGAATTGGTATTTTTATTTTTTTTTTAAAGTGTTGTTGTTGTTTTTTTTTTCAGGTTAAAATACCTTATAGAATCATAGAATGGTAGGCTTGGAAGGGACCTCTGGAGATCATCAAGTCCAACCCCCTGCTAGAGTAGGAACACCTAAGGCAGGACACAGAGGAACATATGAGTTAGTCCAGGTTAAAAAAAATCACTTTCAGTGCAGCAAACCAGTGTAGTTTGAGGAACATGGTGTCATCTTGTAATAGAGATGACTATATTTATGTTCATGAGTATTAAATAGGGCAATAACTATAATTCTGAAACACTGTAGCTAGGTTATACAGAAATCAATACCATTGCACCATGCCTGCTAGGACAAACAATATGAGACCAATTTTTCACTATTCATAAAGTCTAGTTATTGTTCTAATTCTTAAACAATTGTTTAGCTATTTACTTCGTTGGCAGAGAGATGAGTTAGTTACGAGCATCTTTAATTACTTTTTCTGTTTCTTGACAAAACTGTTATCAAGGGAAATTAGACTTTCAAAAGCAATAAAAGAAAGGTGGAATTAGCTATGTCAGAGTTCTCTCATACAACAAGAATATGTGAAAGGACTTATCAGTTGGTTTCCGTTTGAGTCTGATGGGAATATAAGATGCAATACTATTTAATAAAAGACATGTATGCTTTAAGCATCCTGTTGGGTCCATCACATTGCCGAGACATTCATTTTATCCCATCACCCCTGACATACCATTTAACTGAAATAATCTTTAATTTTAAATCTGATATGGTTCTAAAGTGAGCAGAATACCACCATGAAGGAACAACATTTTAAATTCAGCTTTTTGCTCAGCCTTCAAGAAAAATCTATCAGTGAAAGTAAAATAACCATTGTTTCTTAGCAACATCTTCATGATGAGCAGAGAGGAAATTCAGACTCTGATTAGCAAACTGTTTCCTCCCTATTCATATCCTAATATGTAATTTGTCCATCAGTAATGAAGCAACTTTGCTGGGATCCTAAAATATATAGTCAAATGACAAGTTGAATAAACTTAGTACAAATCTACCAAGGAGCAATATATTAGAGATCAGAAACTTGTATATGGACAGGTATGTGGGACACAGTTGTCTACATCAAAAATTATATCAAGCCCGAGATAATTAAACCTTAGTTTAGTTTAGTTTTTTCTTTGTCTGCTTCATTTACTGTGGGCAGCACTGTTTGTTGTAACATTTCCAAGAGGGTGGAGGGAGTGAGTGGGAGCAAAAAGAGGGAGATGGTGTCCAGAAACAAAACATTGGATTGCTGGAAAATAAAAAAATAATACTTTCTGCACATATGTCGCTTTATAATATACGTTCTTTATTAACAGTCATTTCTCAGGCCCAGGATGGAATTTGTGCATTTTCTAGAAGTCCACACTAGGCTTAATACGGGAAAACAAAGCTGTTCAAAAGCACAGATTCCAGAGCCAGAGGTGGTGTATAGCAATAGCAGGTTGCATGTCTTAATAATGTGGCAGTATGTAATGTGTTTGCACTCCATTTAGAAAAAGAGTTCTCAAAATACTATAATAGCTCTAAGCATTTATGGATAGAACTGTAATGCTAGCTTCCTCTAAATGTTTTAGGTTAAAGACCTGTAGTCAAATGATACTATGCCTATGGATGGAATAATGCAACAAAAAAAACCTGAATAAATTTTAAAAAAAAATTAAAACGGTCAATAAATTAAAAACTAAAAAAGGCACATAGCTTTGAAGAATCTTACAACCTGGTAAAACAGCATATACTGGATTACAGGGTGTGCACCCATTATATGCAGTATGAAATAAAAAAAAAAGACTTGAAGTGACACTTAATTGAGAGATGATATGTAAGTGGTGATATATAAAGCAGTCAAGGTTTAGTTCTTAGAAAACCACACAAAATGTTCTCATGAAACTAATCAAAAGTGACAACAATTAAAAAAACTAGCATTATACAGCAAACTTATATAGATATTTAGTAATGGAGCAACAGAGACAAAATTTTTGTCATGCCCAACAATGCTTATCAAAATTGCCATGTTTAAATGAATTAGACTAATTGCACAAAGGTGAATAGTTTCTAGATGTCTAAAAGGAAAGGCTATGATTCCTTTATTAAAGAAATTATAAACCATAAATTTATGCTAAAAATACTGATGGTATCTAATGTGGATTCTGCTAGAATAATATGGCCAAAATTGGTATTTTCTCTATATTTATTATGACATGGACCAAAACTATATCACTATTTGTGCCCTCAGATTGGCTTTTATTCTTTTGAGGTTTTTGATATCCTTATATACAAGAATATTTCTTTTTGAGATTATTACCATTTACTGTTTAAAATATCATGGAACTAAGTCACAAACGAGTGAGCTGGAGGAAAGATGAGGAAAAGGACATTGAATTTTCTGTACTAGAACACCAAAATACATCATAGCATAAATAAAGGGGGGAAAAAAAGGGTTCGGTCAATTTTCTCACCTAGAACTTTGAAATTTGTTTTCCTTTAAAATACATTTATGCAAAAATTGTTTGAAAAATTGGAACAGATACTATGAGAAATACTCAGCTCTTATATTTATACCACATATACATGGTGTGTATATGTATCTATCATGTATACTTTATTTATTCATCATGATTGTTTTGAGAACTTACATTTTTCCCCTGGAAACAAGACAATTTATATACACCAGATATTCTTTTTAAAAAAAGGGGTGATTAAAAAAAAATACTAAGTATTACAAGCAGGCCATGACAAAGATAAAGCCTTCCTCAATTAGTAACTGACGTCAGTGATACCAGCAAACTCTATATCAATTTCATTTCAATGTAGAAATAAATATCATAAATGGCTTGAGCTAGGTCTGCCATTCTGTCAAAAAAAATTATCTCTGTAATTGTTGGAAATTTTTGTCCCCCCTCACAATGTAATTCACTCATGGAAGTGCTGGACAGTTATTTGCAAGACATATGCTTTGAATGTGCTCCATGTCTCACAATGTCATTGTGGATAAGTTGTCATATCATTACAAACTTTACTGCTATTAAGCCTATTTGAAAGAGTCATTAGGATTTCACACATAACAGGGAAACAGTCTCCCAGATGCTCACCCAATCTAATGCAGCTGCTCGGATGGGAACTTTCTTTGGGAAACTTATTCCATGGCAGAGGCAGTAGCTCAAGAAAGTGCTGGCATCTCCATTGTGTTTCTTAGTCCTTTGACATCAAAACTCTTGCTCTCCACATCCTCCTTCCACAGTCATATTCTTTAACCCTTATTCTGGGGTCAAGGACTAATAGAGAGAGATTTAGTCTGAGATTAGAGTATCCACATTTGAGCATATCCAATCTACTGTAATAGTCAAGAAATCTGTAGTCAACACAGGCAATGGCAATATAGACAGTGCAATCAATGGAGTCCAGAATTCAATGTTTGTCAATTTTCCTCAGCAGCGAGCAGGCACATTCTTTAGGGAGATCTTAGCCACAAGCACTCCAACCTTCATTGACAGTAGTGCAGATCTAAGTGACACTTCGATCCTGATTTGTAGATGCACTGGTTCAACTGCTTAATTTAGGAGATGAATCCCACACCTACTGACTTATTATGGGAAGTAGCCTATCCTGCACTTTGCAAACTAAAGGGAAGAGGGCAGTGTGCAGGAAGAGAGAAAGGGGTGCCCAGCCTGTCTTCACTCCTAAGTGGAGAAATCATGCAAGTAGCACCCCTCCAGCTCTGCAAAAGTGAGTACAGGAGGAGAGCAGGGGACTGGAGGAGGACATAAGTAGGGAAGGAACAAAAGCACTTGAGCCTGGGCAGCACAAGAAAGCAACACAAAGCCAACATAAGGTCACTGGTGACAATACTGATGCCCAATATCATGATATAATTTCCTGCCTTTTAGGTAATGGAAGCACACTAGGGTTTGCATTGATCTAACAGATTGTTGTCACATTTTGCTTTTGGCATCTTATATAGTTATTATATTCTTTTATAATTCTATTATATATACACTATTATAATTCTATTCTATTAGATGTAGCTATTATATTCAATTTTATTTAAGGTACAGCTATGTCATCTTATTGGCATCCTTTACACTAACAAGTTCGATACAGATCTGCTTTTATCTGAAGTATTCTCTACTGTTTACTGTAAATTTAATCAGGATATGCCTTATCTCAGCTTGGGTGTTCTCCAGTTGGAAACATCCACATGCAGCGCTACACCCATATTATTAGATTCTTGCCTAACAACACCAAAATTATCTTTAAAAATCTAATTTTAAGAACAAAACATAATTTTTCTAGCTTAATTCCATATAAACCCACCAAGTCTTTTTATGCTTTTCAGAAAATAATCGTATTCATCTGCAAATGACACTGTGTTTTTGTTTTGGGTTGTTTGTTTGTTGTTGCTCTTTATTTGTTGTTATTTTCTTTTAATTTGGCACATCTCCCTCCCACCCTACTTTATAAAAAGGATAACTCAGATGAAGACATCATTTCTCACTGAGGTATTTATTTGGAGTGACTTGTAGTAACTTAAATTCTTTACTGCTGAAAGTACAACCAGAAGCAAATGCAGATTCATGACAATACATTTTTAAAATGTGTTCCCCTGCCTGAAATTAGAGGTGCTTGGCCCTTTTAAGGCTACTTATATAGCAAGTCCTGCAGTTGCTATGGCAATTGTATTTGTAAGACTAAGTAACTGCATACTCAACTACCCAACAAATTAAAAAACAAAGAAAACAAAGAAAACAAAAATGCAAACAAACAAACAAACAAACAACAACAAAAATAATAATAATAATAAAAACCACAAACAAACAGACAAAAACAAACAAACAAACAAAAAATAACCACCCAACAAAACCAGTGGGTACGTGCAGTCTAGCTAAGGTAATACAGGGAGTGAAAAACTGGCTAAATATAAAACCCCAAATTTCCAAACAGTGTGATTTGAGTGAGTGCTCCAGTCAACCTAGCAGAGTCCTGACTAAAAGAGAAATGAAAATTTGGAGGGGGGGGGAATCCATTTAATGCTCCTACATTCTGACCTTTTTTCAATAATACTTATATTCTTTAAATATTTTCTTTGAAAGGATGTTGATAAGACCTCAAGAGCACTGAAACAGTGACTGCAACAAGGAATTATTTTTTGTTTTTTACAGTCAGTTCCTTCTGGATCATTTGGAGAGCACAGTTTTAACCAAGTTTCTTTTTAAATCCAGGATTTACAATCAGTTTCTTCAATAGTAAAAGGGAAGTTCTATGCAAATAAGGCAGCAATTACCTGCCTTGTAGCTGCTGATGTAAAATAAAAATAAATAAAAAAAAAGGAAAGTCTAGGATATGTGACAGTCATCCCTTCCTATTTCTATCACAGGTTCAATGATAAAGTACAATACAATCTTTTAAAGAAGACTAGGAGGAGATCCCACCAGAAACACGGTAACAATTGATTTCTGTCTGGGAGATAGTCTGAGTAAATTTTTCTTCCATGACATCATGTTCATATACAAAGATAAATTATATTGGCTGCCTGCATTCACACTCAGGAATGTAGAATTCATCTAATTGGATGAATTTGAAGTAATACTGGAAACTTCTGCCAAGGACCACATTGAATCTTCCCAGAATTCGAAAAACACAGACCATTCCTGAAGACAAGTCTTGAAAGGTTTGACAGCCAATTGCTGATTTCTGCTGGAATGTATATATGTTTCAGATTGAAAGGCAGAGCTGCTCAATTACATAAGATTTCCCTTTCCCTTTTTTAGTATATGCACCTAATTAAGAATTGTTTCCTAGCTAGCATGACTAGCACACTTAAAATTTTTCTCTACCAAAAGAATGTTAAATTTAACCATGACAATGACTTTCTGTTAAGACTTACCTACTTTGAAGCTTCTTAGTTTATGTCAGTCATGCATCTTCAGAATAATCTTATCGGAATTAAAAAGTGATACTCTGGACTGATAGATTGCTTATACATTCTGGTTTTTATACTATTTTCCACTATACCAGATCAAGACAAGTTTTTATAAAATGATTAATGAATTAGAGTATTTTTTAGATTCACCTGCTGACCAAATTAATCTCATCCGAGTCAGATGAATGTTACATATACTATTAATAACACTAGAAGTACTGATATAACCTTCTTTCTCTTAGCTTCTCATCTGACAATATATTAGTCCAATATTCTTATTGATTATCACTGACACTTTCTTTCTCTTTTTGTTCCCTTTTTTGTGTGTCAGACACTGTTTTTCCAGTCACGTTGTTGAGTGGCAAGGGAGATAAGATGAAATGGAAACAGCCAGAACAACTTAGTAAATAAATTGCTTCAAACACTTCATCTGGCAGATTCAGTTTGCTCTTGTCTATATGCAGGAAGGCAATGCATTATTTATAGCAATTTCCACACCATGATCATTCTTATGTAGATAAACCAAAGCAAAACAATATAAAAAAGCAGTACAGAAAGAGCATGTTCAGTAGGTGCTTAGGGCTCTATTACCATGCAACTAAACCAAGTTTTTATATTTATTTTTCCTTAATAAGAACAGATCAAACTTTTGTAGATTACACCATGGAAACTGTTTACAGTGCATATAGTTGACACAATAATAAAAATAAGAAAAGATTGCTGTAATGCTTCAAGATCATGTCACATACCACTTGTTTACAATACGTTATTAAGAATGATCAACTATCCTCTTACCCTCTGCTGCCTTCATCATGTATCCCGCAATTATTCTGAATTTTATTTGCTTATGTCTATCATATCTATATCATGTCTATCTATATATATCTGTCTTCTATCTATCTATCTATCTATCTATCTATCTATCTTCTATATCTATCTTCACTCTAATTACAGACAGGGATAATTTAAAAGGACAGATCATGTACCTAAGCGTTTTCACAGCTATTTAGATACACATTACCTGAACAACACTGAATATTGACTTACACACTGGAAAAAAATGAGTGTATTTAGCTATATTTGGCACAGCTTTATACCACACACAATCTCTTTGAAATAAGCAGTATTGAATAGGGAATAAACCTGAGCAGGTTTGGCAAGCTGCATGTATGTCATAGGCAGCATCAAATTAAGATCATCTCAAGCTATCTACTCTGCATCAACAGCAACGGACTTTGTTATTACTCATTTGCACATATTTTTGTTGTGGTTGTTTATCTCTCACTGGAGTCCCATCTTCCTGCCATCTATTATCACCCTAACTCCTTAATGTGGCTTTTATTTTTTGTAGCTGTTTCCTGTGAGAGTGTGCAGAACAGCCAGATCAGCATGCCTTATTTCCCCCCCCCCCCATAAGCACCAGCACTTATAGGCATTCTTTTTTATTACCAGAATATCTGTCCTGTGGGTTTCTCAGGTTCATAATTATTTTAGATGTCAGGCTGGAGAATTTAGGTCACTTGATTATCTTATTTATATGGACAGATTAATGAATTTCTGTAAAGGTTTTACTGTCTCTTGCTAGGCTAGTATTTGTCTTCAAAAGTTTAGACATTGAAGGGAAGTGGAAATTCAGTACCTATCACATACAAAACCATCTAATGTATACTAGCCATGTATATATACACATATATTTTAAAACTGCATAGGTACGACCAAATTTTAGGAAGTAACACAAAGTGTTATGTGTGCACAAGAAAGCATCTGAAACAAACTGTAAATATAGGAAAGCCCATAGTCTCCAGTACAGTGCCATAGAGGAATAAAATTTCTTTTGCAAAACAAAAAGCCTTCTGCTCAACTAGAGCTTGAAGATAAAAGAAAAACACTTAAATAACTACATAATCTCTCATTCAAATGGCAATCATTAATAAAAAGCATGCATTTGAGTTCTGTAAAGTGGCCAAAATGGTAGCTGTGCTCTATTGTTCCAGCAAATGACATACAACATTATGGAAAAAAATAATAAAATCTACCGCTGTTCATGCTGAAAACAATGACCTAGCTTTGCAAAATAATGAATCATTTGCAAAATCAAAGTGAGACTGGTCAGGAAGAGACTGCACTGTGGGCAGTGGGAAAAGGTACAGGATTCTCCTTGAACAAAATAGTGGATGAAGGAATTTTCATTAACCAGCTACATAAGAGGATGCATATGGACTACGGAACTCATTTAATTTGTAATCACAATAATTCCTGTCAGGTCAGAGCTAATATTAACTTATAGGAGATGATTTAGCGGTAGCTCTGTAACAAGACATACTGACACCATGCAGAAAGTGTTTTCTCAGAAGTAGAACTTCAATACCTGTATTCATAAGGAAAATACACCTGAAGAGCAGCAGGGACACTTTAAACCAGTTACGACTTTCCATTGCAATCTCATGTGATGCTGCAGTATCAGCAAACAGCCAGTTCTCTGTTAGACAGAAAACTCATGCTTGAATAGGAATTGAAAGGGAGCAGACTAGAAAGCCTTAAAGCACTTCAGATAGTTTCTCGTAGAAGTCTATACAATCATAATGCAGCACTCATGATTTCTGCTTTGAGAATTTCATCAGGAAGTTTACAACTAATATTCCTTTGCTCATGAATTCTGTGCTTTCCCTACTGTTTGGTCATATCTTCCCTTCAGTATAATTCCACAGGAGAATGTGAAATGACTAGTGATTCATTCTGTTCCTGCCTCTGTTTTTACTGTCACACAGAAAGAGGTTTGGCTGCTTTCTTGCTTCTTTTGGCATAAGAGTTTAGTAAAATTTGTTTACTTTTTTTTTTTCTTTCTTCTTCTTTAAGTTAAAGTTCTGCCTGAATAAAATAACTGGAGCCAATAATTTATTTTCACTATATGTTTTGAAGTATTCACTTTCATAGATTATAGCCTTCAGAATAAGGTAACTCAGCTACTTCATTAGGTTGTTTTTTGTTTTTTTTTTTTTAAGCTGGACAATTTTTACCAAAATTTAGTAACCAGGCAGCATTATTTAGCCTCAGTTTCTACATGATGTTGCTACTTCCTTTATTTTGATAAGCTGTGGCAGACATATAAAATCACTAAAGGAAAGCATGTAATATCACATTTGGTTCAAATAAAATTTATTATCTGGCAACAGTCTACTGTAAAAGTACCCCCACTCTAAGTAGTATCAAGACCATACAAGAGTACTCCTTACATAGGCGAGACAAAAGCTGTCACATATGGGAACTTGTGCATTTCTATATAAATGCTTCAAAAAATGTGGGGAATGTATTGCTATCCACAACTGTGAACCTTAAGCCAGACCTAGTTACTTTTGTGAAGCCACCTGGAAGTGAACAAAGGACAGGACAGTATAACTGGGAACCTGATCCTCTTGGCAGACAACATTAATTTGTTTCAAAGGCCAAAGAATTCTGCTTACTTGTTTCTTGTTTGAATTTGCAATCAATCTGAACACTGATTTATCAGAAGGTCTACCCACCCATGGTTTGACAGCTGAACAGACGAAGAGGAGGAAAAGCTGGAGAAAGGCCAAGGGACTCTGTAGTGACAAAGCCCAGATGGCCCTACACAGGTGGATTAATGAGTCTACAGAGAAAGGTATGGACAATCCCTATTAAAGATACCACCTCAGGCTGAAGGTGGGGGCAAGAAACCCTCAGACAGCATTTTACAGGTATTGCCTTCTGAATCCTCATCCAGGGAAAAACCTCACTGCATCTCTGACCATTAAAAAAATTTGCAACATAGCAGTCTGTTCATATCTGGCCAATACTGAATTTTTGATATTACCTTTTTCTAACATAATTAATACCACCATCTTCATTACCTTACTAGAAGACGGACACTAAGATGGTCTTTGCCACACGGAAAAGTTGTGTTCTCATCCAGTTACTCATTTGTCACTCCTGATCAATTGAAATATCCCAGCACAATAAATTCAGCATGTTTTCATACATGGGCAAGACAGCTGACATGTCAAATATCACCTGTGCTAGACAACCATACATGGCCTAGTTTCTGTACTCAAATAAATAAATCTGGAAAATGCCTCAAATGACCATATAAAGCTGTCTATGCCATTAAGCAATGTTAGAACTGGGTTAGTGCTCAAGTTAATAAAAAGTTATGATGAGGACATTATTTTTTTTAAAAAAATATTGCATCTTATAAAACTACTTAAATGATATATGCATATATTTATGACACAGAAAATGGTTGCCATGTTTTGAACACCTGGAAAAATCCCTGGAAAATCTATTTCCAGGGATCCTGTTCTTTCTGATAAGAATAACAATTACATTGAATTAGATTTGAAATATTTCCAGAATATGTCCTCATTTTATATGAAAAATTTCTGACTACATTCCTTCTGGATGGTGAAAAGGAAGAAAAAAAATATCCTGCAGAGGTATGAAACTGATAGTACTAACTGTAATAGAATATAAAACATGTAGTAAATAAGAGCAATTATATTGTTAAAGTGTCTTTTAAGTGCCTATTTGTGTAAGCATGGATGAAGACATGACATTTCCCTTGGCAATGTTAAAGACAGTGCAATATTAAGCTTTGTACAAAAATTCAAGTTCTTTAAGTCCCTCTTGACTTTCTTCCAGGAGTTTATAAACAGACTCCATTCATCAATTACAGGTTCAGTGATGAAAGGCAAAACCTGAAGATAATAATACCTATTGCTTGCATTCAGCAAGAACATTCAATGAAAGAATGTAAGAATCTCTGTATTGAAGAATCACTGACAAACTCAGATTTTGCTGCCTCAGTTTATAATCTCTGGAGATTTGCTGAACTGAAGGGCATTTTAGGACACCAAAGGACATATGGTCTTACTTCTCAGAAGCCTTATTTTTCCCTTATCTCTCAAGTTAAAGTTTTTTAAATAAAATTCCATTTAAATTTAACCATAAGTAAAAATAACAAAAGTATAATGCAAGTAAAATTAAATAATTGTTAATTTTGGTTGGATTTTATCCCAATCTATTAAAATTAACCATTAAAGGGTCTTCTCGCCAAAGATTTTCCATAACATTTGTTGTCTAAAATAGGAATTTCCATATTGAGTCTTTTTGCAAAGAAGACCTGTATCAGCAACAGTTTAGATTTTCAAAGTTGAGAGACTGGATGGAACTAAAAAATTTACTAGCTTCATTCGTGCTTTACTTAAAAGACAGTACCTGTAAAGCTAAGAAATAATGCACATTTAAAATAACTACCATCACAGTATTTTTCTTTTATCTTAGCAGTTATAAGGCAGAAGCAACCATTTAAAAGCAACCCAGCTTTTGTAAGCAAGCATTAACAAACTTCTCCAGTTTCTTTTAGAACCATTGTGGTGTTGGCTTTTTTCACTTCCACAGTATAGCCACTTTTTTATGGTTATCTAAGAAATAGCTGCAAATGACTCAATATCAACATTTATTTAAATTAGATATGGACCTCAACATCTATTTTAATCCATGTAGCAACATAGATCTAATGAAGATGTGCTTACTTATGTTCTTAATGAAAAAAATATTTTAAAATTTAGTTCAAGATATATGAACTTATTTACTCAATTTAAGAAACTAATGAGGACTGTGGTGGGTTGATCCTGACTGGATGCCACGTGTCCCTCAAAGCTGCTCCATCACTCCCCTCCCTCAACTGGACCAGGGAGAGAAATTATAATGAAAGGCTTATGGGTCAAGATAAGAACAGGGAGATATCAGTGCAGCAATTACTGTCACAGGCAAAAAAGACTTAGGAAAAGTAGTTTAATTTATTACCAGGATAATGAGAAAGAAACCCAAATCTTAGAAACACCTTCCCCGACCCCTCCTGTTTTCCTGAGCTTAACTTTACTCCAAACTGCCTCTACCTCCACTCCTGCAGTGGCACAGGGGGATGGGGAATGAGGGTTGCAGTCACTTCCTCACACATTGTCTTTACTGCTCCTTCCTCATCAGAAGGAGGACTCCTCCCACTCTTTCCATTCTCCAGCATGGGGTCCCTTCCATGGGAGACAGTCCTTCATGAACTTCTCCAATGTGAGTCTTTCTCACAGAAGCCACCCCAGTAGCCTCCCCCCACTACCAAAACCTTGCCATACAAACTCAGTACGAAGATATAACCTTTGTAAGCACAGTCTTTTGGACCCTAGAGAATAAGTAGGAAAAAAGTATCTAAGAACAGCTGAAGCTATTTCTGTGTCACTTTTAATTTTTAAGCAGTTGATGGAACAGTGGATTAATTGGAACTGCTGAACCAACCCTAACCTTTTTTTTTTCTTCCAAAGTTTTAACAGCTTCTGTTTGCAAAAGAACAGTGTAAAGAAAAAAGATAGAAGTCTCTTATTCTGAATATTTTTTCATTAATCCAGATGGACCTGAAGTATTATGGCAGACTTCTAAAGGGCTAATGTACCTGAAAAGATGAACTGTAATGTACTACTGTGCTAGGCTCACTGCATAGAGCTAAGCTGTCTGTCTAATTTTAAAAAGCCTAGTAAAGCAAGACTTGCACACAAAGACCTATTTCCCTGAGGGTAGCTAACATTCCCTGAATGCTTTGCAGTTTTGCAGTGTTATTTTGTACAATTTCCCCCCTAGCTTTTAGTTTCTTTAGGCTCCACACAGAGTTCTGTTAACAACTCCTCTTTATTATTATTTCCTAGGAATAAATTGCCGCTGAAGATATTACAGTCTAGAGGATCTATTGAAAAAGGAGTGGATACAGGATGAGGAACAGAGCACATTTGCATATGTAGTAACACAACAATCAAAGACACTGATCTGAACATGCCCATAAAGGAAAAATTTTCAGGATTTTTGTTAGAGCCACTGATGCCTAATCATTATGCAAGACAAACACCACACATTTTGCATGCATATACTGACATGTTCTATTCTTTGCTTAGGAACTTTGGAGCCATTGTGCTTGCACATACCAACAAGGCCAAGACCAAGTATCTATGCCCCAGAGCCTGGGGAATTCAAGTAGTGAGCCAAGAATGTTTACTCACTTGCATTGCGGATTAACTACCATCTCAGATCCTCATCTGTGACTAAGGAGAATGAGATGAAGCAGAAGGTGTGTGTAAAACTTAACTTTTTTCCTTCAGCATGACAATGCCCAATCTCCTGAAAACTCCACACAGAGTCAATGCTCTTACATCCCCTCTATCACCATACTTCTATTACATTCTTCAGGCTATGAGCATGAAGGTAAGCCCTTCATAGGAGCTGCTCAGACAGCTTCATGCCTGTGAGTCTCCTCCTTTCCTGCCTCAAAACTGGAACACTCTTCCAAATGCTGACTAGATAGTGTAGTTCCATTTTCCTCCAGGAAACAAATCACTAACCCTGGCAATAGCTCTCTAGACAAATACTCACAAATTAGATGCCTAATGGCAAAGTATGCTGAGCTCTTCTAAATGCAGAAGGGAAAATTCATGCGTTAAGAGCTTGTTGAGCAGTTTCAAAGAATCACTTGTGTCTCTGAGGAATCTTTCAATAATATTATGCATAGAACATATAAGGTTTTTATTGCATATTTTTTATCGGTAACTCTGAGAGCAATGACATTTTAATTTTCTAACACTTTATACATGATCATTGAGCTGAAGGACAACAAAGAAGTTATCTAGTTTAAGCACTGGTCATTACCCTGTTTTGAAACACCATCAGATATGGAACTCCATAATGTGCTCAGGTCACACACTTAAAAGTTTCCATAATTTCCTCATAAGAGCTATATCGTAATCTCCACTCATTTTTGTTACACCCTTGTTGACTCATTCCAAATGGATACTACTATTTCTTTGAATGCAGCATCCAAAACTGAACACAGAATTACAACTGATGCTTTGTCAGTGCTGAGCAGATGTATAAACATGGCCCAAACAACAAATAAGGGGCAAGAAAGTATTGAAAAATGTTTGAGCATTTGCAATTTTACTTAAAATGTTTACAAAAATCACTTTAGTGTGATTCACATGTGATCTGAACAATCACCATTTACACTCAATACAGTTAATTGATTCTGAGGCTAAAAGAAGCAACTACCTTGTGGGTAGATTTAATATGTAATTCAAGTATTTTACAATCATGAAGTATTGTCAAAATCTGTGTTATGATAGTACTTTGATAGTTTAACTTGTTTGTTTCTCCTTTGTGAAACATATAGTTTGAGGACTAGGAATTACCGCCTGCATATTAAACTCAGATTTGTTCAAGCAAATTTGAAATGATTTTGCTGAAATTGAATTATCCCAGATATAGGTTGAGTGAAATTAAGATCTGGTGTCATATTGTGTGCTTTTATAAAGGAAAATATATTTAAACATCTATCAAAGAGATAACAATGTTTATAATATTTTTAATTTTATGGAAACATAAAAATTATTGCTTTTATTAAATGGTTTACCTGCAGTAAAAAAAATCTTCTCTATAGCTTCAAGAAAATCTCTCCGGAATATTCAAAATGTAAAAAATCTCTATGTCCAGATTAAATATAAATCTCAGTGTAAGAGACTCAAAAGTAATTTGTATGTTTACATACAATGTACAGATTTATCATGTGAAATGAACGATTTGGTGGGTAAGGCATTTGTCTGGCATTCAGATGAATTCTTAAAAGTATGTTTAAAGTCAGGTGTTTTGATGCCTTTCCATTATTCAAAGACATAAAAAATATTTGTCAAATGTGAAAAGTGGAAAATTAGGTACTTTAAAGAAATACTCCAATTAATTAGTTACATTTTTTTCTCTACCTTTTACATATTTTCTTTTTCTCAGTAATAGAAAATGAATAAAGTCACATATTACTATCAATGAGACATGAACAAGTCTCAGAGCTTGGATTTAGGAGCGCTACGGATATTGACCAGAATCTCTCACAATGATTCCCTATTTTGTCAGTAAGGGGTTCCAGTCTCACACTGGAGTCCTAGCTAGCTCTGCAATTAATAAATAAAAAGTGAAATACAAGCCGTATTTTGATGTATTGTTCATTTAAGAAGAAATGAAGGAGCGTGAGAATCCATTTAAAAAAAAATAATTTTAGTGCTAACTAAGGCAGCCAGTGAGCAGCCTCCTATCCTCTTCAATGAATTGTAAAAATGTGAAAAGGAAGATACGAGGCAATAGTTTAAAAGACAAACTGTTAAAACAAAACTGAAGCTCTAAACCACTTCTGTGTCACTGCTGTGCAAATCAGCTTCTTAGGGCTTTTGAACCTCTATGTTCCTGCTTCCTAACTCTTAACAAGCTACAAAATATTGATGAGAAATGCCATCAATACTTTTCCTTTTAGTTTCCATCCAGAACATACTACAAACTGTGATCTTTCAGCATGCATCAACATTCTTTCTACTCACAACCAGAATGTTGCTAATATTCTCCCGGTTTGTAATTTTACATACAGTTAGAAAAGGCAAAAATTAGAAGCATTTAAAAACCAATAATTAGAAACAAAATGCAATTCTCTTTTATTTATTGCACCACAGTCATAGGAATATTTGGTAGCCATGTGTTGATAGATTTCTCCTCTGAACTTCAATTATTCAAATCATTCTAGATTAAAACATCAGGTGAGAAAATAATGAAGAAAATATCAAAAAGCAGAAAAGAAAAACATCACTTTCTGCTTTATTTAGCTGACATAGATCTCTGTGTATACTTCACAGCTTTTCAATTTTAACATCATATGCTATATGATTTGTAACAACTGAAAACCTGATTATTTTTGTACCTTTACACTTGTATACCTTTACTTTTGCATACCTCTGTATTATCTACAACCAGATATTTAGGAACAACACCAAGAAATAATAAATAATATGACTTATAAAACCTCCATCACAAAAGAGCAAACCAGGTAAAATAAGCTTTATATAATTCCTGCTATCTTGCTACCAGGAAAAAAAAAAACAAAAAAAAACAAAAAAAAACAACCCAAAAAAACACAAAAACCCAAACCACTAACAAAAACGTCCTTTCATCTGGAGCAGTGTGGTCAGCTCACAGTCTTACCATAAGCACAATACCAAATGGCTTGTTTTCCACCTACGCTGTGGTCCTTTCCTTCATTTTCACTTCATTCAGGCCTGATAAGGCTCTGAGCAACCTGACCTATTTGAGGAGGTCCCTGCTTACTGCAGGAGAGTTGGACTAGATGACCTTTAGAGGTCCCTTCCAAGCCAAGGCATTCTATGATTTGCAACCATCACTGAAGTTCAAAGCTGAAATACAGCTTTTAGTGACACTTCCAATGGTATTCATAGAACCATTGAAATACAAAATGTACAGAACATAATTAAGTTCCTTTGCAAAACAATTACTATTTTATCAGATTAGAGGAGGTGTAATTTGATTCTTTACTTATGATAGAAAATAAGCCCAGAAAAGCATGATTGAAACAGGAATTGGCATGCCTGGAGACCTTGTGCACTAAGCACACACTGCATTCATTATTTAAACTCAAGCTCTTCGGACAGATCCTTGGCAACCAGCAGTTTGGGAATTAAGACCACAAACTGGGTGGCCACTGGCTGGGATGACTGGCTTCCTGGATAGCCCCAAGGAAGTTGCCACTTGCTGAAGCAAACAAAGCACCGTATATCTCCAGCCTGTGGCAGGCAGATCTGGAAAACCACACCGATCTTTACACAACTAAAGGAGCCAAACAGTGGTAGAGCCAGCTGCCTGAGGCAATGAGGAACTTGCAGTGAGCAACACCAGAGAAAGCTGAGAGGAAAACAGCCTGATCTGCAGCTGATCGGGTAGGCTGCATGGGGACTGGACTATTTCAGTGTTTCCAAAGAACTGATTATTCAACCATCCTACCAGCTGAGAAGCCACGCAGCCCAGAGACACTTATTCATGCTGACGACACCACCAGTATCACCTTTCGAAGGGAGACGGATAGCAATTCCTTCACATCAGTGGTAAATAAAGGAAAATTGATCTTTTTGCAAATTGTTTGGCAAGGACAAAAAAGAAGGCCCCTGACCTACAAATACTGTTGGAATTCTACGCAATTAAAAACACCCATAAATTGTGGATAGACCAAAACAAGGGATATGAGACTGTTTAAAAGGCACAAGATTAAAACCTTATAGAAACCACAAAGCTCGACCAGGAAATACCCTGCCAGAAAATTGCTGAAAGCTTTGTCAAACAGTCTGCATCTACATCAATCCGCCTGTGCCTAAACAGCACTCTTAACAGTTTCAGTGCTGTGTGAGGTACTGTGGCTTCAGGCTCAGTGAAGGCCCTGAAATCCATCTGCACTGGTCAGCACAGATTGGCAGACTCTCCATTCATGCGACATCTTTTCTTTGACAGCAGAAATGGGTTGTCATATTCCTTGTCCTCTCCACCAATCTCCTGTAGGTTTTTTGGTGTCCCGAGTACATTTTTGAAACCCTGGACTCTGGAAGAAAATTGCGTTGGCACTCCTCAGCATGTTCAGACAAAATGTCCCACTCTAACAGCAACAAAAATAGCTGGGGACAATAGGGAGCAAGATGACAGTGTGTGAAGATTAACAGTCCTGTAAAAGATTTCCAAGAAACTTGTCAAAGTGTAACAGCAGCTTAATGTCTTGCTATGTGCACAGATCTGTGAAGTCAATCTGTGACATACAGCCATCATTTCAGAACCTTGAATAAAAGATTTTCCTAGAGTTGAATGACAAACTCCCTTCAGTTCCTCAGCAGGTACTCCCTTGGATGTAAACCCGCCTGACAGCACAGAACTGGTTGGTTGAACAGCATGTAGTGAATGCTCATGATCTCATCAGGAGAAATATTTTTGTGGATGCTACTACATGCAATGGATTGCACATTGAAAACTCTGCTGAAAGTGGTCTGCTGTTGCCTGGATAAGGTGGACAGGGTACTTTGGAATATCTTGCATAAAACTAGTGCAGGCAGCACACCACTAATGGATAATTTAAAAGTAACTGTAATACAGCAAGCCATCTCAAATTAATAACTACTGTGAAGAGGTGCTACCACTCTGGGGATCTGCACTGCTGGTTTTGCATTATGATGAATACATTTGCCTTTAAGTGCAGATTGCCAAGCATAATTAAGAATAGTAAAGAAATTCTTTAATGCAAATATATGCACACGGTGCATCCTATTTTTAATAGAATCGATTATTTCTAGGCAGGAGAATAGCTTTTTCTACGGTGCTTCAATCTCTACTTTCTTGGTCTCCTCTTTCAGGTATGCAAAACAGACCATATGCACAAGCTTTCACATCAGCTAATCTTTTGCATAAGTCCAACATTTTTCTTTATAACACTTAAATAGGCTTCTATAAATTCACAAACATATTAACAGTGTCTTTCCTTTTTGCCTCCACTCTGTGATAGAAGAGGCCACAAACAATACTCTTTTTGTGCATGTGACAGAACATGGTTCAAAGTATATTAAAAGCTCATCCCTCTTTAATGCTATCCATTTAATTGCAGCATTCCCTTGTCCACCAATTCACACTCTGTGTAGGTTTGTCCAGCCTTGTCTTGTTTGTGGTTCACTAATACTAGGATTTCTATCTTCAGCAATGACCTATCCTTGTTTTTAAAACATGTTCTCTTGCTTTCCAGATGGTGATGAAAATACAGTTAATCATGGTTTAGAGTTAAACCTAGTTAGAAACTTGAAGTTAGAGTTGTCTCTATTTCCTCTTCTGGTAACCCTGCTGCAACCCTTCCCTTCTGCTTCACACAAGTGCTGATCTTGCCAGCCTCAGATCTTTCCTGATCTTTGCAACTGTGTGATGCATCCCTCTCAATATTTTGGTCAATCCATCCTCATCAAAACTCTCATTTATTTTGGAGCTCCATCATGAAAACAAGAAGAAATCAATAAAACCTAGCTTGAGTAACTGTATGAACTATTTACAGTAGTTAATAAAAATGAAACCTGCTTTGAAAGAAAAACAGACAAAGAAGGAAGGAAGAATGGTGTGGTGAGGGGAATTGAAACTAGTGTTAGGTAAGTCATTATGTTTTCTAATCATTATTCTAGTAAGTGTTGGGTGATTTTTTCATTTGGGAAAGTCAAGAATATGGAACAAGCCTTATGAAAAAAATATACAAACTTCACAGGAACATTCATTCTTACAAATCTCAAAACTCTTGGCAGTATGTTGGGTTTTTTTTGTTTGTTTGTTTGTTTTTTTCACTCTTTGCTCAAGCATCATTCAAACTCATCCTCTAGAAAACTTGGAATTCTAGTGCTCTTCAGTCATTAAATCAGTCAACGATTCCTATACCTTCATTGGGTCTTTGTGTCCCTGGGTACAAGATTTGGACTTCACAATAAACATACAGTTTGGGTTTTTTCTGTTTTTTTTTTTTTTTTTGCTTCCCTCCCTCTGTCCCTCTCTCTCAATAATGCCATAAAAATGACTGGGGAAATGAGTACCTGTCAAAGTACTACTGCAAAGTACTTTGTAGGAATGAGACTTTTATATATAAATCCACACAGGTAGCAGCAATGCAGTTTCCTATAATGATCACCTTATTATGTACCAGCCCAATACTAGTTGGAACTACACAAAGATTAGAAGATACTTAATTTTCTGTGTAAAGACTTCTTACCAAGGCTGCTGTTTGTACCCACCCATTTTTGACATGTGGACACTAGTTCTTTAAGGTCAATGATTCATTTTACACAGTCCAGTAAGCCATCTTAATGAAAATTTTTGTCTGATAGTCCATTATAGCTGGCATAATAAACAGCTGACTGAAGTATCCCAATGTTCAGTGAACAATGATAAAAGTGTCTATTAAGGGTATGCAACTATGCCAAATACAATCATATATAATCAGCTGCACCAGAAAAGCCTGTCTACACATTGGAGAATATTATCAGTCAGATGATACATCTGCTGCTACAAGTGGCAGCTGTTGTGCTCTGGAGTGTAGAGAATTAGACATGAATATATTCCTTGGGCTATTTGCAGCACACAAGCATGGTATTAACTGACACCTGTTGAGATGCAGTTGCTGTATTTTTGATACCTACCCATCATAGCTATTGAAAACGTAATTTAAGGTATCTGAAGACATTTTATAAATAACAGCACAAATGTATATATTTCTGAAATTTATTTTAGGAGAAGCTCTTCAAGTAGTTCACAAATGGTCAGGCTAAGTACAATTATAAGCCTCATGCCAAAGGCGTGAAAGCTAAGTACCAAATGTGTCTATATGTAAGGTACTATGTGCTACAAGTGTAAATCTTTAATTACTGAAGTAGCAATCAGTAGTGTCACAAATCACAGAATCAGTAAGGTTGGAAAAGACCTTCAAGATCATTAAGTCCAACTATCTTCCTAACATTATCATGACCACAAAATAAGAAGACGGGCACATACATTTCGTGGAGAAGAAATATCAACTATCTGAAAAGGAGAAACAGAGAAAGAAAACTGTGTTATGAAGAAATTGAGCATAGATCTTTGCCTTTGGCATAAATGATTAAGCATGCAGTGAGGTTGTTATTGGGTTTTGCTTTATTTGACTATCTCTGGTTTTTGTTTTATACCACTAGATCTGGTGATGATTTTGATTGGATTATGACCCCCCGCCTCTATTTTCTCCGAGTGACATATTTTTCTTGTAGTGAGGATATAATCTAGAAACTTATCAAATTATTATATATATGAAAAATGGACTACTGCAGATGTCCTTTAAAAACACCAATAACAAGAAGTTATTAAAAAAGTCTTCCCTAATAAAGTCTTTCTTAAGCTAGAAAAATAACATGCCCAAACAAGTCGAGATAAATTATGAAATCATACCCGAATGCTAAGGTCTTGTATATCATACTCAAATTCTTAAACTCTTGAAGTTTGTTCAGCCTTAATTGAAAACAAACAACAATTGTTCTTATATAAACTGATAAGGCAGATGTGGATAAAGCACGTACATTTAAATACTTAAAAAAAAAGACAAGTTTCTCACCAATTTTTTTCCCCTTGCTGATAGCTATTTCCTGTCAAGCATATGAAAGAGAAAAAAAGCTTTTACATAAAATCTAGTCACAAAGGATATTAAAACATGTTTCCCAAGGTACTATAAATGTGTAATGCCTTATTTAATTTAATAAAACTAAGAATTGTTAATTTACTAATTGAAAACTTATTGTCCCTTGGTTTTCTGTTTATAAAGCACAATAGGAGACATCAGGTTGACCCCCACTAGAAAAACAATGTTCTTCCCTTTAAAACTTGTGATGCTTCTAAAGATTTTAGTTTTAGCTTCATTTATTTTTCTCATAATTTTTAAAAGATAATTCAAGGATAGCACTGAAAACTGGATATAATGTATTAAAAAGAAAGCTGATTTTAAACACTGCATGTTAGTTTAGTGATCTGAATTTGGGTAGAGATGAGTGTAGGCATTTCAAAGTCATTTACTGATGTTTATACAGGTCACTTAGCTGTTAGCCCTGTGACTAGTCTCATAAAACTTACTGAAGACTGTTGTCTACCATCAGTAAGGCTTACATATGTGTTCACGAGACTAGAAATTTAGCTACATGCTAAGAGAGGGCAAAATACTTATGCTGGTCCCGAATAACAGAAAAACATTTGAAATTGTCTTAGTTTTTTTTTTTTTTTCATGCAGAAAACACTAAACAATATATTGCAGTGATCTATGGTGACTAGACTTTCAACAGAAATTAAACTTTAGAAGACTAATAAATTTACTGATGAAAAGCAGACAGCAGCTTATTTCTCATCTAGAATACCTAAAACTCTAGACTGCTGCACAGATGTTTTATTCAGCTTTCTGGAGAGCTCCCATCTTGAAAAGGCACCAACCCCAGGACACTTGCTGGTAGACAATTCCCTTACTTACCACACTGCTCCACACATAGCACTGATGTCATGACATACGCTGTGAGGCAGAACATGACAACTGGCTCAGAAGTCAGCAGTAAAAGCCAGCACAAGCATTAAGCTGGGGACTTGAGCAGGAAGGCAGAAACCTAGTAAGAGGAAGAAGCCACCAGCTGTAACAACTTCAAGCACAGATTACCAATCAAGCACTCATCATGGTCTCCTGGAGTCTTATATAGCCCTTTAAGCACCTTTTGACCTTTATAATATTGGTTGGACAAGAAGACAGTCTGGACTGGTATGTGTTGGAAACCTTTGCTGGAGAGACACTAGGCTATTCACAGGAAGAAACCTTCCATGAGATTGATATGGCTGGAAACCACACTGGATTACCCAGAATTAAATGTTTAATCAGGCTCTTGGAAAGTGAAACATTCAGCAAAGTGCCCAAAACACAAAATTTCCACTAATATTCCTTAAATGTCCTTCAAGATTCTCCAAATGTATTGTCTTTCTTAAACACATTTTTCCGACAGAAAAAAAAAAAATAAAATCTTTGTGTCTTAACTTGATGAATGCTCAGAAAGCAACATAACTTCTATACCAGCAGAATATGTGTGCCAACTTTTATTTCAGCAAACATTTGGGAAATATTAGGATAAGCAAACTAAAATTAGTAAAACAATTACTAGGAAAAAACCTTTTCTAGCAAAACCTGATTCATGTGCTTTGGGAAGGGTGGTTACATGCATCTGTAGAACATCTGGGACCTTGTTGTCAGGGAAGGTGAACAGTGCCAGAGGAACACATGTACTCTCTGCAGCAACACTTTGAGAGTAACAGATTTAAAAACCCTCAGTGGTCCTGTTAATACTGCACTTGTAATTGGAATGGAGCCAGTCTGCTGACACTGAAAATTAAAAATGTTGTAGAGGTGTATTTATGCTAGGAACTGGGTGAAAGCCAACAGGCACATAAGACCACCTGGTTCAGACTGATGTGACTCTTGAGAGAATGTGGTTAATGTTCAATGTGTCTCTGAAAGGTCATGAGGGAGTAAACATTGCAACCACAATAACAGTGGAGACAACGGACTGCTATCCAGGCTGGCTGACTGGCATATGCAATGTCAAACAGTAGAGCAAGGGCAAAATTTACAAGTGCTTCTGTGCCAGGACTAGAAGCCTAATGCAGAGGATGGTGATGGCACTGGGGATACTCCCACACTCAATGCATTCTCTGTAGCAGATATATTAGAGGGTCTATATCACTGGAGAATACATGTAGAAGAAGTACTAGACCAAATAAATTAGGTGTTAGTAAGTGGCCAGGACTGGTTGGGATTTATCTGAGAGTTCTGGAGCATTGTAAGAAGAAACTGAAGAGAAGACTGGGACCCTTCACTTTGAAGAGCCATCGGAAATGCTGAAGGGGATATGTTTAACATTTATGGTGATGGATAAGGTAGTAGCAGAGCTAATATTCATCAAATAGCTGCATCAGGGGAGGTTCAGACTTGACATTAGGAAACATTTCCTTACTGAGAGGGTGGTCAAACACTGGAAGAGACTTCCTAGAAAGGCTGTTGATGCCCCAAGCCTGTCAGTGCTTAAGAGGCATTTGGACAATGCCCTTAATAACATACTTTAACTTTTGGTAGGACCTGAATTGGTCAGGCAGTTGGCCTAGATGGTCATTGTAATTCCTTTCCAACTGAAATAGTTTATTCTGTTCTATTCTAAATTCCACAATATCAGAACTAGGGGCATTTAGTGAAAGTATTTGAAGATCAGTTTAAAATAGATGAAAGAAAACTTTTATTTGAGCAGCAGGTGATAAACATTTGGAACTTGTTGCTACAAAAAGCAGCTGTGTTAACAGCTTTGAAAAAGGATTACAAAATCTCATAGACAACAGATCCATAAACCGATACCAAAGATACAAGGCAGGGAATACAACTGGGGACACTAGGGGAGTCTGTGGGGAAGGGACTGTGTAAATTGACCAGACTCCCATACTGTCCCTAAATACCACCCCCTGCTGCCACTGCCAGAGATTGGCCTGATCTAGACTTGGACATTGGTTGGGCTAAGTGCATTGATTTCATATTTTCTTCAGAGTCCACAGAAGTTCAATGAGAATGCTAACAGGAAAACTACACAGACTGGTATCTAAGGTGTCTTATTCAGAGGTTGATTAAGATTGTTTGATTTGGAAGTATGACATGATCTTTAAATTTGGCTTTTAAAACAGAGAATTACTTCCATGTGTTATTTTATTAAACTTGAGAAGTTAAGGCCATTAACCTGGAGCAGTTTCACAACATTAGTATTTACTTACAATTACAGAAAGAGTCATAAGGAGTGAAGACTAATGGATGGAAAAAGAGTAATCACCGTGACTGAAAAAACACAAATAAAATTTTATAAAGAATTTTTTTTTCCTCAGAGTACAGCTGACAAATAAGAGTAGTCAATTCTTATACAGCTGATAGCTAGATCTTCCCATACAAAATCTTATATTACAGAGCTGACATTTTCATGGGGACAAGACTGTGAAACCTGTTATTTACTTCCTCTTCTCCCTTCCACCATACCATGATTACTGATTATTACAGGTGTGAAGAAAACTCCATTCTCCATTTTTCTGAGCTCTTCTGTGTTCTGTGATAATAAATAGGGCAGTCATGCAGCTCAGTAGCTTGTTACAAACTAATATCTTGTTTGTTTTCTAAATCCCTCTTCAAAACTCCAGTGTTGTGGAACAGCTGGCAATATATTGTGGCCATCTGCACTACCTGCATCTTTCGAGAATTCAAATTGATTTTCTTCAGCCTAGCATGTGGAGTTAAGGGGTGCTCATTGCCTGATGATGTGCATTCACACCAACCAATGTATCTGGGAAGACAATATTAGTACAAGACCATCAGGATGAACAAACTGCACTGTGGCAGACGAACTGTGGAATCAAGCTGCTTTTGCCCCTTACATACAGGGTAAAGGCTTTATCCATGGTTCAAGGCTTCAGACACAGATAACTTCTAGAGCTGTATATTTGAAACATAGCCTAATACCACCAATGCACTTTCCTGACTGATGACACTCAAAGACACAATAGACTATGTTCATATAAAGTCAGCAAGGCTTGCACAAAATAATTTGAACATAATAGATGCTGATATACTTAATATCTGAAGTAAAAATGGGTATGATGCCGACAGACAGTGTTGCATAGGAGTCACAGATCTGAAAGCGAAATATTAATTTACTGATTAATGTATCTTCTCAGGAGTGGCTTTATTCGACTAAATTAAGCATAACTGAAGCATTGTGGAATATTCAGAATATTCTTTCACCTTCATTATTTTATAGTAAGTAATTTTTAGACCTGCAGGGTATTGCCTTTGCTTGATTTATGAAGACTAATTGAGTAAAATATTTTATCATGCTCCTAACTTCAAAATTCAGAAGTTCCATTAAGTTTACTGCAATAACTCATATACTTATATATATATTCAGAGATTTGAAGAAGCTTAACTTAAATATTGTGTAGTGACAAAACTGCATTGAGGATAAATAAATCCAAAGGATAAGTTAATATGCATTAAACAACAACGCAAGAATACATGAACTCTGTAAAAAAACCCAAATGTTCCAAATATCAAAATGTGTATCCCATTCACGCAAAGAATATAGAAGACAATGGAAAACATAAAATATGAAAAGGATTAGCATATAGTTAAGTTTTTTTTCAGGTTAATTACATTAATAGAAGAGTTCAATAAATTGAAGGTGCACATTTCACAGAAGTTTATACTAAAGAATTTTATTTACTTTTATTTAAAAATTGATATAACTTCACTTGTCATACTTCACAATGTGATGATACATTATTTAATTCCAAAAGGGAATAATACACCATTTAGAAATTTTTCTTTGGAATGTAAATACCTTGCCATTGCAATAGTCTAACTGAAGTGATATTTTTTAGGTAAACTCTACAGTGTCAAATTTAATTGAGTGTTTGCTTGTTAGGTTTCCTAAAAATAGATAGGAAAATTGCCTAAATCAACTGAAATTTTACTGTTCTGTAAAAAGTGAGACAATGTGATTTATATGTATTTTTCCCTTTCAGTTCTCAGAGACATATGGCTATTAATAAAGTTTTATGATTTAGATATAGAATTTATATCTCTTAAAAAGTACATAATGTACTATAGTTAAACAAAAAGATAAAACCCACATTATATTAAAGCCATGCAAGATTTTGGAAACTGGAGGTAAATAAACAAAGCATTTTAGGAAGCATCTCCAGGAATTTGGTGTGGTGACTTGCTCACAATCATATGCTAACATGCATGAGAAAAGAATTATTATCACGGCACTGTAGAAAGGACTTCTACAGTGTCCTAGACTTTCCCAAATTAAAATGGAAGTACCAATAGTTTAATATCAGAATTTTGTAGGCCTACTGTAGTCCAGTAGTTTGTGCTAGAAACTTGAAGATGAGGTGTCAATAGTCATCATAGAGAATAAATACCCTTACATAATATTTGCACTGCATATAATCTAATTCATAAGTAGAAATATAAACTATTTCTTTAAAAGTGATATAAGAAGATGACTCATCTGAGCTCTAAAACTGTGAAATGTGATGTGAGTAGACATAAAAGTATTATGTGCTTAAAAATCCCTCAACACAAACAAAAGCTTTCACCAGTTCAGTTCTTTAGCTGGTGGATGTACCTTTCATAACACAAGAAAGCTACCATTGTCTCTGAAATGCTTGTAAGTAGGAGTGTTTTCTTAGGTATTTTTATACATGTATTTATACTTTCTTGAATGTTGTGGAGCAAATAACAGTAACAAGTACAAATAACAGAGCAAGTACAACACTTGCTCTCAGATGCTGTTTGGAGGAGAAAAAAAAAAAATAGAGAGAAAGAAATAAGAAAATGCTTTATAGTCCAGACTCTTACCTCAAAAAAAACCCCTCCACAAAACAAAATAATGCACCAACCTATAGACCGATCGCCATTTCCTAACTCTTGTTCCAGATATTTTCTATTTACACGGTTATAGGATAATGGAAATCTCTGTGACTCTCTATTCCACGACTGTCCTTTTGTACATAAAACATTTTGTCTTCTATGTGGCTTCCATAGCTTATAGCCTTCACAGCTGCGCCTCTCATCATGGCCAGAGCAGAAACAGAGATTTTCTGATATTGTCTGTACTATCTCTTTCTTATGAATAGCACATTTCTGGTCTTGGAAATGATTTCTGAATCAACAGTACCCTGAAGCTTTTCTTCTGCTTCCTTCGCTTTGAGCATGATATATTTCACAAGGCCAGAGAGGTAACGAGAAAATTTAACACAAAAATACTGTCTCCCCCTTAAACTGTAAACCTCTTATACTACAAGTCTCTGTCTCTTTTCCCATGCCCGTATTATCTTTCCATGCTCTTTCTGTTTAATATTTTGGTTGTATGTTCCCATTTTCCCCCTGCATTTCACCCCACCATAGCAGTAAGGATTACCTCGCACAATAACCCACTCCCTGCAGCAATAAATAATGTCAGCTTCAGCAGCTGCCATCACAGTTTTGTCTCTCCTTTACACTTAAAATAGGGATTACAGTATGTCTAAAGATAGACTATGCAACAAAAAGCAAGCCCAACTCCCAGTGGTAAGGATTCATTTGCCTAATTTAGCTCCCCTGTGGAGGAGGTAAGGGAACCTATATCTTCTGCAAAATGTCTCTAGAAGTGACTAGGAAATTAAGGAATATCAAATATATATTGCTCTACTGCAAGGAGAATACTGGACCAAGATATGAAAAGGTTGTGTGTGTATTTTTTTTACCATTTCCTTTTATGACTCATTTTGGATATATTTTTTTAATTTGTTTTTGGCTAATGAATGAAGACAGAACAATCATTTAGAGATCTTGTGTGGGAGTCAAAACGGCACCTGTACTAAAAAGTGGGAACAACTTTCAGAGGGAAAATTATGCTAATGTTAATGGTGCATTTTAGAGATAGAGTGTAAAAAGTCACAGACCATGACATGGGCTTTTTTTGCACAAACTTTCAAAGATCATTTAAAGTGCAGTCCACAGACATGGAATTTGTTGATGTTTCCTATTGTCTTTACCAGTGTTTGAATGCACCTAAGTGTATGGGCCTATTTTCAGCTCTCCCTGCCTTAAACAGAGATATGTGAACAAACAGTTCACTGTCAGCTCCTATTTGAGAAGGAAAAAAATGTATACCTAGGCTACTGCTTTTCTCCTTTCCAACAGTGTTTTTAGAGAATAGGGACAAGAAAGGAAAAAGAAAATTCTATGGATATAAAGATAGAAATATTATTTGTCTCCACCTGACTTTATGTCCATTTTTCTGGGTTACTACTAGGCCTAGGGAGAATTCTAATGACTCCTTTTTTTTCACTTAAACAAACAAACAAAAAACCCCAACCAAACCCAGGCTTCAAACATACTTCTATTGTGTACTGTTGCAACATGGCAAATTTGGATTTACTGCCTACACACTACTGTCCTACCCATTCCTACACAGATCAAAAACCTTCCTGCCTTTCTGTCTTTTCAAGGTTATAGTAATGCTGTGTCTTATTCACTCTGGGGAACACAGAGCTGGAAAGCATCCTGACTGTCATTCTCCCAAAGATAACAGAAAACAACAGAAAAGTATGCTATTGAGCAATAAATCAAATACTTAATTTACCTAGGATGAGTGAGAATCTCACCCAACAGCTATAGGAACAATATTCTATTAGTAGGCTTTTTAATAGTTAGGTTTATAGTATTTAACATTTTAGATCTTTTTTTTTTTTTTTTCATATTTGTAGAAGTAAATAAATACATTAGTAGAGAGGGACAAATAATGAGCTCGGTGATTGCTTTTCTATTGTCAAAAAAAAGAAAAAATAACAGGATAAGATGGTTTGCATATTTATTTTATGGTACTTTAGATGCATTCATTGAATGACAAAACGTGATAAATTTAAAATTATTAAGAAGTCTATAGTCTAAAAAGTTTCACTGTTCATTCTAGTAAATCAGACTAAAATTGGTATTTACCTGTGAGTGTTTTTCTTATATAAATTCTGTTTTCACAAAGCAAATAATCTTCCTCTTTGATAGAAACTTCTCCTTTGATACAGTTCCTATAAGTTACACAGGAAGGACCCTGACAAAGAGACAGATAAATTATTTCTGTTGTCTATTCTTTTATTATTTGGGAAGAAAGGAGGAGGCTAAGTGGGACAACTGATGTTCAGCTGAAAAGGGAAGAGTGGGTAGGATTTAAGGATTTTACTTTCACTAAATGCTGTAGTGTTTGGGACAAGAAAAATGAGTACACATCACCTAGAAGGAGAAAGAAATACCTGAAATACCATAAAGCACAGAAAACAAAATCCCTTCAGGAATGCTTCTCTAAAGTTTAAGTCCTGTTCTTCATTGAGCTCTAGATGATGGAAGCTGAACTTTGGCTTTAGAGTTCTCACAAACAACAAGGTATACATCTGACTAAAATGCACCTTCCTTCTCAGATCGGTACACCAAAACCCAAGCTTTTTAATATAAATTACTCTCAGTGCTTAAACGTGTCAGAATTTGAGACACTGGAAGAGCTGAACACTCCTTAAAAAAGTCTACTGCCCTTGAATATTTAGGTTTTCCTAAAACCGAATGAAACTTTCTAATTTGTATCGATTTCTTTTTTCTTAGGTAAATAGACTAGGTTTAATTGACTCTAATCAGACCAGACATACAAAATAAGCTTCGTTCTTCTGAAACTTTTTGTTCTCCTCGCCTGTATAAGAAATGTTTTGGTTAAAGATCAAATAATTTTCAAATTCAAAGAACATAATTTGAAAGTCAGTTCAAAGTTTCAGAGGAGATCCTATTTTACACAGAGAGCTTGTATTAAATTCTAGTCTTAGTCAAAACAATGTTTGTAGTGGATTTTTTTTCACTATGTCTTCTATTTATCTTTTACTGTCATTAGGTTTTCCTAGACTGGAGGAGTCCAAGCCTGAATAAAACGTCTGAGTAATCTTTCTTGCTGCATCAGCTATTGTGTTTTAGTCACTTGAGACATAGCGGTTCCTATGTCACTGATAATTTGATACAACTGTTGCTTTCGTACAGAAATTGTTTTTTTAGGCATTACACAGCTACCTATTGTCTGGCTACTGTCGATATTGCTGAAACCATAGAGTGGCATAAAGGAGCTCAGTGTAAATAAACCAACCAAATGGTGACCCTGCTTTGTGCCAGAACTCTGTGCAAGGCTATGCTGTTTGCAGAACTGACACTATCTAATTTAAAGGTAAAGAGGATTTCTTTGCATTGATGACATCAACACAAGACTGTATGTAAATTATACATGACTATATAATTGTCAAGTGGCTTGTAAACTTGTTCAGATTAAACGTAAAAATATATTTTATGCTTATTCTGGCAAGGTACAAAGGAACTTGAATAGTGTAATATGCTTTTAGAGTAGATGAGATGCAGCACTGTAATTTTAACTTTACTAATGCTAATGTATAAATAAAATCTATACTTCTTTAAAATTGGATTTTCTTAACATAAGGATTGCATTTACATGCAGTGTCTCTTGGTTTCAAAAACCAAAAACTTTAGCATACTGTGTGTGATGACAAAACACTGAAACTAAGTTAAAGCTCTTACCAAATAGCTAATGTAGACAGAAGGAAATGCATATTGACAAACCCCCCCCAAACCCTACCAAATAAAAATATAGAGAAAACCTCAAAATTTCTCATCACTTATCCTACATCTTCCTCTCACTCTTAGAAAGTTTCCTGCTTGATTATTCTTGAAATGAGTTCTTTTTCCTATTTAATGTGTCACATTTATTTGTGATTATATAGTAGCACCAGATGAAAATGCTAAGACATAAGTACAGGAGAGATTTCGAGCTAACTATTAATTATGTTCTGTAAAAGTTCTATCTTTCCAAGAAAAAGCATTTTCCAACTTCCAAAACCTTGCTATTTTTTTTTTATGAAACAAAAAATATGAGGAAAGTAAAATATCTTAGCTTTCCATGTACTGCTTTTGAATAATGTTATCTACAATTAAGAGACAGACAGTCCATTAAATAGAAAAAAAGGTTTGTTTTACATAAAGCAAGAGAGTACAAAAGCACAGCTTTTGTAATTTTGGTAATATTGCAGTTTTACAAACATATTGCATAGTATGTGTAAGAAAATAGTTCCCATCTTTTTAATATATTTATATACACAATAAAATCATTAACATGAAGGTTACAAACCAAAAATGTTTAGCACACCTTTACTGAGTACTAACTGAAACAAGATGACACTCAAACTTCAATCCAATTTACATATGCATTACAATGAATCAGTTTATTACAATTCCATAGTGTAATGTGTGGTTGGTTGGTTGTTGGGTTCTCATTATTTATTTATTTATTTAGACGTCAATTTAGAATCTGAAAGAAAATATATATATATAGTAAAAAAATTTACATGGTTTTAGCAACTTAATATCTAAACCATC
>JANHFX010004753.1:63440-78310 GCA_027560015.1 Chloroceryle amazona | reverse complement strand
ATGGGGACAGGGATGGGGCAGCCACCACCTCTCTGGGCAGCCTGGGCCAGCCTCTCCCCACCCTCAGCACCAACAATCTCTCCCTTCTCTCCCGTCCGAATCTACCCACGCTGGCTCAGCCTGCCATGACCAGAGCCCTAGTCCCAACCGCTTCTACACTACAGAGTCTTCTGCCTGCAGCAGCGAGACACTTCAGGGTTCCCCCTCCATCTCAACATGAGCAAGAACTTCTTTAAGAGCTGTAGAGCATTGAAATAGACTCCCCAGAGGTCTCCTTCTCTGGAGACTTTCAAGCCCTGTCTGGATGCATTTCTGCTTGATCTGCTCGAGTTCTGTCCTGCTCTGGCAGGGGGGTTGGACCTGATGATCTTCAGAGGTCCCTTCCAACCCCCACCATTCTGTGATTTTGCGATTCCGTGATCTCTGTGTTCTGGAGAAAGAAGTCACAGCACTGTAGCCTTTCTCCCCAGTCACCAAGAGCTGGCCCTGGACGCTGGCCGATCTCTTTACCCATCTCTTCCACACTAATGAGCTGTCAGGTGGCAGTGAACTGTTCACCGTGGCTGGTCAGGAAACACAGAAGCTTCCTCCTTCCCGAAACAGAGACATCCCCATGAGGAGCAGCTGAAAACCCTGCCGCCTGGTTTGGTGGGACTGGTGTTGGTTCCTAGCTCAGCTGATAGTGTCACGGCCATTTTTGGCACTAGAGAGAACTAAGCAGAAAGCAAGGCAGGGAAAACAGGCTAGGAGAGGCTTCTTGGGTTACTGAGCTTAGGTCTTGACCATCACAAAGCACAACTCCAAATGAGCCCCACACAGCAGGCCTTTCTCAGTACTCTCTGGCCTGGATGTAGAAAAGCAAAGAAACTAAGCTCTCCTCACCCCCTCGAGACCTCCAAGGGACAGACCCTGGCATGGCAGAGATACTCATGCACAAAGGCTCAGTTCCCCATGACCTGCTGGAGGGCAGGAGGAGAGCTCTGCTCCCCAGGCAATGACCCCAGCACGTGTGTTTAAATAACGAAAGCTCTTCACCACCTTCCTCTGATTTTTTTTCTTCCATAAAGACCCATGCCCTGGCACTGAGAAGGTCTCGGAGGCTCTTTCAATCTTCAGAGCTACACAGCTTTTATTTTCTCTTCTTTCCTTTCCTGTGTAACAAGGAAATGGGTCACATTTCAAAGAAACCAGTAAACGGAGGTTAGCAAATGCCAGACAGCTCACTGGATCCCCTCTCATCTTCCAAAATCGACACATTTCTCAGCCACCAAAGAAGATTTTCCCTTCTTCTTTCCTTTCTTTCATCAAAATCGCTGTAACGAAGCTGCAACGAGACACCCTGCCCATCTGCAAGCCAGGTAAGAGGCACTGGTTTTGCTGTCAGTATCTTCGGTAGTGGTGACATGGCTGCTTTGTTCCCTGCCCCATGCCCTTCTGCACAGCCCAGTAGCATTGGGGGTGAGTGGCTGGAGGGGAGATGCTCTGGAATGTTGGTGTTTTAGGCCTGGACCGATTCCTCGTGTGACTGCTCTAGTTTTCCTACTGTTTTCTCTTGGTCCGGGGCAAAAAAGCTGGTGTAAGCTAGGGGACATCACAGTCTTTTCGAAGTTAGAGGGGATTTAGAGAGGTCAGAAGATGCTGAAATGATGGCTCATAGTCCAGTGTTTGGGGCCAGCCATTCTCCTCCCTTCACCTCTGGACATAACATCAAAACCTCTCTCCTCTGAAAGTTTCACTTCAAACTGCCTGCGAGTCTCAGTGGCTGTGGGGGGAATCGTTGAACGGCTTGGGCTGGATGGGACCTTAGAGCTCATCTCATCCAACCTCCCTGCCATGGGCAGGCACACCTCTCAACTAGACCAGGTTGTTCAAAGCCTCATCTAACCTGGCCTTCAACACCTCCAGGGAGAGGCATCCGCAACCCCTGTGGGCAATCCAGTCCAGAGCCTCACTCCCCTCGCACTGAAAAACTTTTTCATAAGGTCCAATCAAAACCTATTTTCCATCAGTTTAAAACCATCTCCCCTCATCCTGTCGCTGGAGTCCATCTCCAGCATTCCTGTGGGATCCCTTCAGGTATTGGAAGACTCGGGATACCTGGTACCCGCTGAATAATGCTCCAAATACTTGAGAAGGACTCAAGGCTTCAGAGCTTTCCCACTGACAAATATAAGAGCAAGTAAAGTCGAAAAAGAGAGGCCTCTGGCAGACTCACTTTTACTTCCTTTAATTTCTTTGTCATCTCGTCTGTGATTGCTCTGCACTTTTCTGTGAAAACAGGCACAGTTCCAAGGGCTGTCAATTCAAGCACAGTCTGTGGTGTTCCAGAACAAGCTAGAACAAAGGAAAGTTGAGCTTAAACCTCAGAAAACATTTCCTAACGGGCAGGTCTATTAGACTGTGGAATAAATGCCGCAGGGACGCACGGGAAACCCATCAGATGGGCAGAACTGGAGCGGGGACTGGAGAAGGCATCAGGCAGAAGGCTCCTTCATTGTCAGGAGGATGAGCAAACTCATCTACAGGGTTACGCTTTCTGACAGATTTAAGATTTTTGTTTTCAACCTTTCACCATCCTTTTTCCTCTGGAGGAGGGGCCAAAGTCTCTGAAAAGCTTCTTGATGCCCCCAGGAATAAGATTTCCCAAAGAAACACGGATGATGCCACAGCAGCATTTTGAAGCCACACAGACACATGAGGGCTTTAAAGGGCTTTAAAAGCTAATTCCCATTAAGACCTTAACCAGAAAAAGGGTTTCCTGAGAAGTCTCAGCTGGTGAGAATTATGCCACAGTCTCTGTAAGGTGACTGGCTTCACAAAGAGCAGAAAACCCATGAAGCACCAGGCTCTGCACATGCCCTAAGCCCACCCAACCAGCTACACAACACTTGGCTTGAGCAACAACAGCCTGAGAGGGCCAACGTGGCCAGAAAGGACAGCAGAGGTGTCAGTTAAGCCAAGCTTTGGCTCCCACAAACCCCAAGCAGGTGGGACCGGCAGCACAAAAGCAGAGATTCCAGTGGCAAAAGATGCCACTGAGATGGGGTTGGTTTGGGTTTTTTCGTACACCTCTCACAGTCGTGTGGGTCTGAGCTGAGTAACACGACTGGGAAGAGAAAAAGGCAGGAAGCAGCTGTTAGCAGGGCAGGGACTACCAAGGGGCAAGGCAGAGAATTAATCGGGAGGGCTGGAACTATGCAAAAGCCCAGAAAACTCTTCGTGGCAAAAGCCCCCCCCCCACTTTGTTCAGCAATCGCTTTCCCAGGAGCCTCTGCTCACTCCCACGGTAGTGTTAGATGGCTGTATCAAACAGGTTAGAAATGAAGGTATACTACTTGTTTAGTTCTTTCCTCATCTGTGCAGGAATATGCGTTTTGAAACACAGTTTTGATCACTAAATGTGCTTATCCCCAGAGGTGCCAGGAAAGCTCCTGCTGGGTATAGAATTAAATGGGCACAGCAGAGGCGAGGGCCAGGCTGGAGAGAGTCCAGGACACGTGACAGGTCCCAGGGGCCATGGAGAACATGGGCAGCTCTACAAACTCCACAGAGAGCCAGCAAACAAACATATAGTCTCTGGAAGGGGGGTAGGAAGGATAAAGCATGAAGTAAGGTCTTTGATAACTCCCAAAATCCTATTTAAATAATTTGGATGAAAAAGCTGTTGCTGTTATTAGAATCATGGAATGGCTGGAGTTGGAAGGGACCTTAAAGATCATCCAGTTCCAAGCCCCTGCCACAGGCAGGGCCACCTCCCACTAGAGCAGGGTGCTCAGAGCCTCACGAGCTTGGTCCAGGGTTATTATTTAAACTAACGAAGCCCTGTGCGGATCCAGCCCGTTATTTCTCCGTGCCTCACTTTTGTACTTGGAATGGAGAGAGAGTGAACTGCCCGTTAGCGGAGCATTTCAACACTCAGAAGGGACCTTTGCACATCGGAAATGACTGAACACAAACTTCCACCACCTCTGGCGAGCCACACGCTCTGCCCCGACGCACGCTGCTCACGTGCAAACACACACCCTGCAGAGTGAACAAGGCTTTGCAAGAAGAGTAGGGCTGGTGAAGAGCAAGTCTTTAGCTTCCCCTGCCTCCAGTTTTATTCATTTTCCTCTTCAGGAATTTCCTACAACCACCCCGTGTCTGAAGCACACATTTAATCCTCGTAACACACACTCAGGAAAGAAAGAGTTTCACTCTGCTTTGCGACAGTGTCCAAAGACCTGCTGAACAGCAGCGAGGAGGCAGAGCTTGCGCTCCTGCTCGGGTGAAGACGGGCAAAGACTGTCACCACCAGCCTTTTACACCTGGGGGGTTGGGAGCTCAGCTGACTGTTCCAGAATTCCCCCCCTTGTTACAGATTAGATTTTAGCTCAGCTTCATCTTTTGCCTGTTAAAACTCCAGACAGAACAACTGATGCTCAATAAACTTGGCTGTCAAGCTGCAGGTGGCTGTCAGGCTCTGAGCTGTCTTTCTACTTTATTTGCCTAGTTTATAATTTCACAGCCAGGAGCTGCCAGCTCTGCCAGTGCAGTGCCCTTGGCTCCAGTCAGACACAGTTCACCACGGCTCTGGCTCTTTGCTGCAGCACTGGGAAGGTATTTCTTGGAGTAACGTGCTCTTGGCAACACAAGAACCATCTCCTACTTCCCTGTGGCTAGTTTAGTGAGCAGCAAGAGACAAAGAGCAAGCGTGGGCACCTTAAATTCATCACCCAATAGCATTTGCAGAAGACCCTGGTGAAGGATGACCTCGGACTGCTTCTGACTGTTGAAAGGAGCATGGTTGCTAATTGCCATCATCACCCAGTTCATACCAGGGCAGCTTAGCCAAAGACCTAGTTTCATAAGCCCCAGAGGGCTGAAGCCTCTTAAGTCAGCCAGGCTGGTAACAGCCTTTGGCTTCCAACAGGACCAGCGTGCCTGACTTTCTGCAGTTCTGCTGCTCAGTGCCTGCCTCTGCACTGTGCGCCCCATGCAGAGGTACTGGAGCTGGCTCATGGACTGGAAGCATCTGTCTGCGGTCACCCGCTGCAGTCCTAAGGCAGCACCATGTGGGCAGTAGGTGTTAAGGGCAGCCACAAGTACTACAGATGGTGCGAGCCCAGCAGCAGATTCACCCCAGACCTTCTGCAGCTGCATCACAACACAGGGACCCCTGGAGCAGCCCAGCACTCGGACACTGCTCGTGACAGAATTGGCCCAGCTTATGACAGAATTACTTGAGGAGGGACCGATGCACATCAGCCACACAGTATGAATGCTGTAGAACTTGAAAGTTTAGGCAAGACCTGTCACTTGTACCTTGGGACAAATAACACAGCTCTTTTTATCCTGAATGATCCTAAAGTATATCAGAAAACAATCACTTCAGCTGCTGGGTGCCCCCGAGGGGAACAAGACAACCTACAATTGCTGCAGCAAGTTAACTCAGACAGATTTAGGGGTCTGGCCCAATAAATGGGGTAAGAGGCTACAGGTAATGCTGTATTATTCTGAAAATTCCTTAGGATTTTAAAATAGCACAAGAAAGCTCAGTTCCGAGCCTCACTGGCCATAATAAAGCACACATAAAGATGACAACCAGGCCATTTTTTTGCAAGGCCCATCCTAGATCATCTAGAGGTGCCAGGTGCTCACTGTGATAGGCAGCATAATGTGAAAACAAGTGTGTTACTTGGGAGAACTCCAGCCCACAGCACTGGTTCTCCATGCACAAGCTCTTCTACTTCCCTCAACGTCCTCATCTGCAGGAGAGGGATCACCAGCATCACCCCTTAGCTGCTCAACAGAGGAGGATTGAAAGGTGGCACACATGGGTGCAGAGCACTCCTCATCAGCACAGTTTCAAGGACCAAAGTTCTTCTCAGTCTGGACAAAACCTGTGGTAAAGCCTCAGAAGGGGCAGGGAATGGTCCTGGCTCCTCAGAGAATCACTCACTACCTGCTGGGCAGGCTCAGAAGGTTACAAAGCAGCCAAGAGCAATTTTAAAGCCTTCCTGGACACATACTGAGAAAATCCTTTGCTGCAAGAGTTAAAAGCCCAAAGCAACACATTGAGCCCTACAGTTCATCCGCCTGAATCGCTGGCAGGGCTGCTCAAACCTCCACCAGCACTGCAGCAGCAGAACAGAGTCAGTGTGACCCCCTGGATTCTGCTTGGGGCTGCTGGAAAGGTCCTGAGCTGGGCGGTGCTGGGATGAGCTGCAAAACTGCAAAGCAGAAATGACTGAGCAGCAAGACAACCAAGCTGCCGAGTCTGGGGTTACGTTGTCCACCAACCACAAGGGCTCGAGGACCTGGATATATTAACAACCACAGTCTCAAACCTTATTTTATGAGGATTTGATGCAAAAAACAAGCCGCTCTTCAGAGTTCTTGCTGTCTGTCAGCAATTAACTGGATAGAAAAGCAGATGACAGAGACAAAGCTGGAAGAGATACCAGACCCATCATCTATCAGCCATGAACTCAAATCTCAGTGAAGCTCAAGTCTTGGAGAAGGTCCTTCTGCACATGAGCTGCCCAACACAGCTGCATTTTGCCCACATTCGCTGTTATTTTGGCCAAAAAGTGCAGGAGACTGAAGCCAGCTGAGCATTTTAAACCCTTAAAGTCTTATACAGAAACAAAACAAAACTACAACAAAATACAACCTATTTGTGCTTCTGAAAAGCTTCTCAATAATCCGTCAGCCTATTAAGTAATGAAGTTATGACAGGTTGGGACAGCAAAGAGCAGCTTGTTCAGTTTTATCCTTGCCCATCTGCTCCTACCCACCTCTTCTCCATCTCCTTAGAAACCTCCCAGTGTGAGGCTCGGGAGCAGATCCCACTGGAATCTCAAAAGCTGCTGAGATCTGCAAGGGCAGTAACAAGATAGAGTTTTTTGTTTGTTTTTTCTTCGGTGAAAATCATGACCCTTTTCCCGTCAGATGTTTGTGCAGATCCTGAAGATAACTTGTGGAGACATACACGTATGGTTTGCCTCTTGTTTCTTATCTGAGACGATAATCTTTCATGCGTGGAGGTAGAGCAGGAGGGGTAGAAGTACCCAGCATAAATATTATATGACAGAGAGAGTCTTAATTTATGAAGCTAATCCAGCCCTAGGGAGGCGTGCGAGACAGCACGTTTCTGCAAACCAGTGTAAGGTGTCTGCTCCAAACCCTACATCAGATCCAAATCCTACACCCTCTCCTACCTCCTACGCTCGCAGTCCCGTAGCCACCGTCATGGCAAGTGATGAAGGACAGAAGGGTATCGGCGAGGGTCCTGCCAGAGTCAAACTGCACACAGGTGCTCAGCCCAGACTCCAGTGCTGTGGCTGAACTGGGAAAGGAGCCAGCAAATACTGCCCTAAGGAACATAATTTTGAGGCAGGAGCAGGTGATAGTCTGGAGAAAAGCCCCAAAGCCACAGCAAAGGGTGGCCATCGGTGCCAGAGGCGCAGGCAGGATTGTCAGGGGTTTTCAGTGCTGCTCCAAACCCACGTTACAAGGGCAGGGTTAAACAGCACCGGGCACTTCTGGGAACACAGCTGGGCCCACGCAGAGCAGGACATGCCCTGCACAGCTGCCAGTGCCCTGGCTTCCCGGGGACCTGGAAGGATTTCCACTTGGTCTCTGCTGAGAGTGCTGCAGAAAAAGCCATTTCATTTGTCACTAATTGTTGCTGCTGGGACACACTCGCTATGGCCAGAGCAACAATCCTGTCAGCAGTGCCCAAACAACTGCCAGGAAGGACCCTCCAGCCTGTCCCACCACAGCTGGATGGAACCCAGCAGCCTAGAGGGCTCTGGGTTCCTTGGGCCACAAAAATTAGCCCCATTCTTTGGGCCACAAAGTTTTCCTTGGAGAATTAGTTGTGATGGGTTCTTGGCATCCCCCAGGGCCAGCTGGCGAAGGAAGGCTGCAGGAGGGTGATGCAGAAGCAAAGTGACCAGAAGGTTTTCTCTAAGACAGCATTAACCCTCCGCGGCTCACTTCAGTGTCTTGAGTCCAAGTGGGTAAAGAGGATGGGTGCTTGCAACAAGGGTTGGGAGTGGAGCATCCCCCTCCTGAGGAAAGGCTGAGGAAGCTGGGTCTCTTTAGCTTGGAGGAGACTGAGGGGTGACCTCGTTAATGTTTACAGATATGCAAAGGATGAGTGTCAGGAGGACGGTGCCAGGCTCTGCTCAGTGACATTCAATGACAGGACATGAGCCAATGGGTGCACACTGGAGCATGGGAGGTTCCATGTAAACGTAACGAGAAGCTTTTTCATGGTGAGGGTGCCAGAGCCTGGCCCAGGCTGCCCAGGGGGTTGTGGAGTCTCCTGCTCTGGAGACTTTCCAAACCCACCTGGACACTGCATTCCTGTGTGACCTGCTCTAGGTGATCCTGCTCTGGCAGGGGGGTTGGACTGGATGATCTTTCAAGGCCCCTTCTAAGCTCTACCATTCTGTGAAGATGTTCAGCTGCAAAGTTAACTCAAAGGTCATTTTGCTTGGTGGAACAGTTAAAGGAGATGGTCCTTTTTGCCCGTGTAAGAATAGACTGAGTACAGGTAGACACCGATGAATGCAGCCTCCTGTTGACAGCACAGAAAGGACAAAAGCCAAGAACTTACATATTTTTTTTCACCTTAGTCAGCACTGAGCCACATTATAAAAATGTGGATGAGGATATTTACTGCTGTGCATGTACCTGTAGCCTGCAAGCAAGTCAAGGGTTTCACTTGCATTCCAGACACTGGTGTTCAACAAAAGACCACCAAAAATGCGAACAGTTTTTCAGTTTTCCACAATGTTCTGTTGAACATGGATTGAATGGGAAACTACATTGGGCAGAAAAAGAAACTGAAAGTATTATTTTCCCTCCTGGAACTCAGAATTGCAGAAATGAGATACGGGAAAGTCCAGTCTCCCTGCCTGCAGAGGACTGCTACCTACAGCACATTTTCTGATCCAGAGTTAAGTGACTAACAGTGGGACTTCCATCAGTCCTGGTGTATTTTCTTGTTAGAAAAGGTTTCCCGATAACCAGACTTAACTTTCCACTGATTAGTATCTTCTGTTTATCCCCACATCATCTTAGGGGCACATCCAAACCAGCTTTTCCAGTCTGAAAGATGATCCTGCTCTTTAGATACTTCTACCTTGTTCTCAGATTTTCCCCCTGATAGGGAAGCTGCTTGGTCAACAGCTAAGTGTCCACACTCCACCCCCAAGAGCTGTACACATCAGCTGCTCCAGTCAGGCCCTTCATCGCTCTCCCCTCAACTTGTGATGTTTCCAGCACTTCCAGTATCAAGTCATCTGCTGAAATAAGTACTCTCAATAGCACCAAGGTGCTGGGATCATGGTCACCACTGGGACCGAACCACAGGAGCAGTATTTATTTTTTTTTCAGCTGCAGGTACCATTTTGGTCTGCTCCATGTAAACAAAACTCATCTTTGCACGCCTGAGAAGCAGCAAGTGCAGCCAGCGCTCTGCCAGCCCCTTCCCTACCTGGCAGCAGCTTCCACCCACTTACAGGAATATTCTGTTCGTAAAAGCCAGCGCTACGGCTGCAGCTCCTGTGGCAAACAGCAGATGCCCACCATTCCTTTTGCCATATCTGGATCTGCTGCTAGACCCCTTTGCCTGGGCTTTCGAAGTGAGAGTGAGAAACCCAGTGACTCACGACCATGAGAGCCCGTGGCACTTACTGCAAAGTCAGAGGAGATGCTTTGGTGTCTCAGCCAACTTCCGAGTCGGATATTTGTCCTGCGCCTGCCTAAGTGCTCTCTCGCAGTGCTCGGGAAGGTTGTCTCCCTGTGTCAGGCACTCCTCTGCCAGCGCTGCCGTGCACAGAAGCTGCGTGCGCCAGGCTGGAGGTGGCTGCACTGGAAGATGAGGATGAACCATCTCTGCCATCTGCTTCAGAGATGTTTGGAAAGCCACCGAGCAAAGCTGGCTCCATGTGGGTGACACACACCCGACACGTCCCCAGGCAGAACCCCCAACCAGTGGCTGTGGACAGTTATGGGGCAGCTCAGGGCACATGGAAACCTTTGCCCAGGCCAGAGCTCATGGCACTTACCCAGCACCAGTATGATTCAGCTCAGTACCAGCTTGAACAACAACTGTCCCCATCCTTCTCCTCTCCAAGAGGCACTTCCAGAGCTCTGGTGATGGCTTCAGAATAAACTTGTGAAGTGCCACATCTGCACAGACATATTGTCAGAGAGAGAATACCTTACAAATACATCTTGTACAGCAGACGGGGGAGAGGCCAGATAGTTTGGGGCAGATCAGCCCAATGTCTGTCAGTATCTACCAAGGAAAACAGCCCAGTGACTCAAGCAGAGAAGGGTCTATGCTCAGTAGGCAGATGCTATCGATGGAGACACAGGAACTGTTTCCTCTCAAGGCTAAATTAAGGCAGAGTAATGAAAGGACTGAAACTGGCCCAGCAGCTCAGGACCAGCCTACACCTTGGCTGGAATGTGTTCCTACTGAAACAGGTTTTAACTCCTCATTTGAAGCATGTAAGAGGAATTCTTAGCTGAAGGCTGGCCAGCTGGTGGGCGAGCCCCACAGTATCACTTCCAGACAGCTTGTTTCCCTGCCCCAGTAGACCTGAGAGCCCAGCACCCTACCAAGAACAATACAAGGTGTCAGCACCCCATCAGGAAGGCCCATAGCCCAGTGGCTGCAGAGCCCTGTACACCAGGAACCAAAGAACACGATTCTGGGAGCTCTACACCTGCCCCGATCACAAGTGTGCACACAACAGCCCTCCTGTCCTCGGATGGCCTCTATCTCTTCCTCCCCACATCTTTCCTTCTTCCTGGGCTTTCCACAGAGACTGTGCACCCCTGTGGGTGCAGAGGGTGGCTGGAATCTTCCAGCGAGTCTCTAGGTATTGCAAAAAGAAGCCCTGCTGAACTTTAAGCTCAGCTATTACATTTATTTTTAAAAGGCAGCAGCAAAGCATAAATGCAATTGTTTGTGGAACAGAAACAGCATCATTTTGTGGTTGGAAATAGAGCTGTCAGCTACTTCACCACCTGGAGCAGGGAGGGGGGCAGAAGCGAGAGGGGCACATTGTTCAGAGCAGCATCGAAGCTGCATCAGGTTTCAGTCCTGCCCGAGGAGGTACCCGCTCAGCACCATCAGAAGGGCCCAAGCCTGTGTAAGATGCATCACAGCCAGAGCTCTCACACCGATGCAGCTCGAAGGCCTCTGGGTCACCTGCCCTGCACCCTGCTGAGCGCTGTTCAGTGGTGCCAAGGAATAGACTCGAGCCACAGATCACTATCAATCCATCAATCCCGCACAGAAACATCACCATGTCATCTTTCTGCAGCTTTCCACTCACTCCCCAAATGCCCTGCCCTGGCAGGACTTACCCTGTAGCCCCACAATGTTGTGCACCACGTTTCTGTTTCAGCAAAAAATCCTTCACAAGGTAATGCAGGGAGGACAGGTAGAAAAAAGCAAAAGTAACCAGAGCCCTTCTCCTCCAACTCATGCACAAGCTACCACTGCTCTCTGTTGGCTCCGTGGAACCATCTGCTAACCCCAAAGCCCAGAGGATCCCACTGGAGAACCAACTCCTCTCTCGTTAGTTAGTAGAGGCAGGACAAGCTCTGTGCTCCCTCATCCCCAGGACAAACACCTTGACATCATTTGTTTAGGCAGGATGACCCACAGCGGAGTTACCGGACCAGAGGAGAACTCTGGGATGCCAGGCAGGAAGCTGCACGGACGGTGTTTAACGAAGTCCGTTACACCCTAATTAAAAGCTGTTCAGGATCAGTGGGTCTGGAGCCAGGAGTGTTTTCAGAGGCTCTACAAAGGACCAGCAGGGGTTTTCACAGCCTTCCAAACTAAACCCCCATGCATTAGAGGAGCACAAGCTGCCTTGGTGACTATCCCATCACACAGCAGCATCACGCTGCTCGTGCCCCCCAGCACCCCACCTATTCCAGAGCTGCCTTGAGTGGGAAGCTGCTCACCAGGGACATTTGGCTTGTGAGAAGATCCTACTACAAACTAGTAGCAGGGTTTGTAGTAGGATCATCTTGTAGTAGGATCCAAGGGCAGCAGCATGTGGCACCAAAACTCAGGTTTCTGTTCTGCACTAACCCAGCCACTTCTCTGTGCAGGACATGGGCCGGGGTACTTGTGCCTGCCTACACCACTGGATGTTCCCGAAAGATCAGTGTCAGCTTGAGCTTCAACAAAGAACCACATTCAGTTAAATTTTCTGTCCCCTCATGGCTGTATTTTAGGAGAAACACTGTTCTTTGCAGTCTGATTTTCCAGGGTCTGCCAGGCTCCTACCTGGGGTAAACCTCAGGATTCAAATCCCAGAATCCCAACATGGTGGGGGTTGGAAGGGACCTCTGGAAATCATCTGCTCCAACCACCCTGCCAGAGCAGGGTCACCCAGGGCAGGAGGGCCAGGATGACATCCAGGTGGGTTCTGAGTATTTTCATGGAAGAGAAGCATGGGATAAAGAACCAAACCCATTTTCTTCAGGGAAAGGGCCAAGTACGTAGCCAAAACTCCTACAGATGGTGGCAGAACTCAAGCTGGGTCTGTGTCCAGTGACCACCCAGGACAAAGCAAGATGAGGAGCAGCCCCTTGCATTGCTTTGTGCTGCTCTCCTTGGGTGCTGAGGACCACAGAGATCCACAGAGTGTTTGGTTGTGTTGTTTCATCCACGCTCCCCAGGCAGAGTACAACCAGACAACCAGATTTTAGTACGATACAGGTGCCCTCTTGCTAGAAAAGGCACGTGATGCACCATGGGCATGACCACATGTAAATAGGAAACCAGTTTGCGCATACAACAGTTCCCCAGTGTTAATCCAGTAGTGAGGCACCAGCTGCATGTTTCACAGACCTCTTGGTACCTCCTACTGCAATATTCTCCCTGGGCTTTGTGCTCAGAAGGGCTGCACTCTGCCCATTTGACTTCCTTGCTATGGCCCTGCAGAAATATCTGCCCCAGTCTCCCGTGGGGAAGCACCAAGCCCTGCCTCGTGCTGCCCCTGAGGCAGCTGCGCTGCAGGGTCACGAGCATCACCGCAACACTCCGAGGAACACCAGGGTAACACCAGAAATCTGCTTGCTGGGAGCAAGGCAATCCCAGCCGTTAAAACCAGCAGCTTGAACAAAAAAAGGCAGACAGCTCTACCCACCAGGCTCCCGTGCAGGTGGCCTTCTCCCGCCCCAGCCCCCTCGCCGGCTCCTGCTCTCAAAGCTAGAGGAGCAAATTGCTTCCGCTCATTAGCATTTGACAAATAACCACAGAAGGAAAACAAGTCCCCAGCAGGATATGAATGAGCTCAGGCCTTTATTGCCATCTGACTGCACCAAACAAGCATGTCATCAATTTTCCATGCTCTGTTGCACCGCTTCTCCCTTTCGGGGAAGGATGAGCACCCTCACCCGCTCAGGGATGCTCAGAGTGGCCATGTCAAAACACAGCAGCAAAAAAAGACCGATCCGAGAGCTGCAAGATGGGAGCAGAGCTGAGACATGGCAGCTTCTGAGCCTCTGGGCAGAGGTGAGTGTCAGGCTATCTCTGGAGGAAGGGCTCTGAGCAGCTCATGCACTGACCCCTCAAATGCTAAGTGCAGCCAAGAGCACTGGCTCGTGGGAATAAATGCTTTAGCAGAGCTGAGGGGACCCCAGGCAGCCAGCCCAGCTCAGATCCTGGTGGAAGGAAGCACAGACAACCAGTCACCTATTAGCCCTGCCACCGGCTCGGCACTGGCCATGTACCGTAAGACCAAGGCCACAAGTATTTGAGCAGAACCATCCCCTCCATTTATTTTTATCTCCAGCAATACTGTGATGAGGTGGCAGCAGGTCTCTGGCCAAGGATTTAGAAGGGGGAAGAGGAGCACTGATCTCCAAGATACCAGCTTTTCTCAAAGCCCGTGTCTGGTACACTCCTGTCACTGGTGGGAGCCTTCACATTGAGTGCATCACAGGAGCACCAGGTCCCCCCATGGGCCTTGCAAGTGTTGCTGTGGATTTTAACATTTTTCCTTCCAAAGCAGACTGTGGACTGTCCCTGGGGCCAAATGGTTCCCATGTTCCACTTCAAAGGGGGAAGAGATATATGGAGCATTTCTGCATCAGGCCAGGAATGCACAGGCATTCATTCCGGGGGCAGTTTGGACTTACCTGCTTCCTTCAAGGTCAGGAAGAGCAGCTGAGGTCCTTTGTGGAAGTCAGGCAGGTTTTTCTGTGGAGTTTCTGTAAACAGAACCATTTAAGGCAGGACTGAGTCAGTAATGCTCAGGGAGGAGCAGAAAAGATGACTATCTTCACAGGCAAGCAGAAAGCACATGGTTTAGGAGTACAAACACAAAATCACACTTTCATAAACTCCCACACCCACAGCTCAGGTGTTAATAAATGAATCAAGTAGCTGAGGTCTTAATGAGTAGTTAGCAGGGAGGTTAGGAAAGCAGGAATGAAAGTGCTTGAGAGGAAATATTGGGAAGAGCTGCCTTGGAGCACTGAAACAAAAATTAAATGTTGATCAAGAGCAAGCAGAAGAATGTAGTGTGGCCAATCCAGAGTTAAGATTTTTCAGGTTTTTCTCTGAAGAAGCATTTCAAGTTGAATCAACATTATTTCAAGTCTTCTGATATTTAAGTTTTAAAATACACCCCCCCCTCGTGCTTAAGCTCCAGGAGCCAGCTCTGCAGTCACCCTCTTGCACAGTGCCAGCTACTCCCAGGAAGGCAGTTTGTGCACTGCAGACATTTTTCAGCCCTTCCCCAGACTCTCCACTGTAAATCCAGCTCCAGAACAACAGGAAGGATCCCAAAGGAAGGGGGGGGGGGGGGGGGGAGGGGAGAGCCGCGTCCATACGG
>JANHFX010004753.1:39134-49572 GCA_027560015.1 Chloroceryle amazona | reverse complement strand
GGTTTCCAAGCCCCCCGTGGAGCTGTGGTGCTGAGGGCCAGGGGTCAGTGGTGCCCTGTGCTGGGGGAACAGTTGGACTTGATGACCTTAAAGGTCTTTTCAACCGAAACAATTCTGAGTCTATTCTAAGAAGTGCTGCTGGTGAGGTTCCTCAGGGCCTCGCTCAGCACTGGAAATGGGACTCCCATGAGCCTGGCCAGCAGTTAAGTTGCTCAGTTTTGGTTGCTTACTGGGCCTTAGGTATTTCCGTGCAGCACAGAAGGCAGAACTAGAAGCACTGGGCAGAGAGAGGGGACCAGCCTGAGTGAAGAGCATGGGCAGGCTCTGTGGCAGCTGTCTTCATGCAGCCCTCACTGGGATGATCTACTGCTGCACTTGGACCTGCGCCTTGTTTAGAAGCTGGCAGGAGTCAGCGCTTGCTCTCCTCACTGGTTACGTACAGGCCATAGAACAGCAAATTCTTCATTCTTCTCTCTCTGGGGCTGAAATTTCTAATCCACGGAAACTCAGCCCATCTCTTGAGAAGACTTCTCAGCATTGTTATGAGGTTCAAACATTTCTCCCCCTGGGAATGAGAAGCACCAACCTCCCTGTGCATGTCTGAACTTCCACTGGCAGCAGAGCAGAAGCATAGAGCAGGGTTATGAGGGAAGGACTGAAGGGGACACAGCACTAGGGGACATACTGTAGGTGGCAGTTGTGTCAGGCAGGGTAAAATGGTGAAAAAAAAAGCACCTACCTCTGCTTTACTTTCAAAGCTTGCTCCTGGAGCTGGAAATCAACAGAGACAAATGGACACCATCTTCTGCTGCAGAAAACACATGCTGCTGACAACTGTAATAACAATAGCTCTGAGCTGAACGGCAAAACAAAACATGGGCAATTTCAGTGGGATAAAAACTCATGAAGGAGGAATCAAAGGATATGTTAAAAACAAAACCATCTGTCTCTAGGAGTCAGAGAGTGTACGGTCACAGAGCTGCCCCCACTCAGGGCGAGAGCTGCGAGAGCTGGTAACGAACTGGTGTCTTGGCCTCCATCAGCCAGTCAGCTGGGCAATCTTGTAGCCCTAGAGCCAGGAAGCCCAGGGACATGTAGGCAGCTGGGTGAGCCGGGAGGATCCGAGGCAGGCTTGCCCATCAGACATCCTGGCCAAGGCTTGCTTTGTTTCCACTGAAAGCTTTGATGGAATCAAAACCTTTCCACAGAACACTTCAATTCAGTCTAATCAGCATTTTCAGATGGAAAACTCTTCTGTAGGAAAATTTCCATCTAACTCAAGTCATTTACTCCTGGCGTAAATGAGTATGATGTGGGTGTAAAGCACAGCCATGTCAGTGATGTAGTAGTTGCCACATCCTTTGGTGTGATGCAAAAGGGGATGTGGTGTAAGGGGTGATGGAGAACCAGCTGCCTTCCCAAACCTACCCCATCAGTGTGCCACAAAACTTCACAGACTGATTTTGACCCCATTTCAGTGAATTTTGGGAAACAGGCTAGAATGATGAACAGTCAAGAGCCTGGGCCCTGAAGTGAATCAGAAACCCTGTGTAGGCACGGAGCAGGCTGTGCACATCCACCTCTGCCTCTTAGCTATTGCTCAGCCTTTTTTGTTCCCCAGAGCTGAGCTTTCTGGAATAGAGTTGGCCTAATCCTTTGTGAATTTGCTTTGCTGTTCCATGGCAATGCCCTACGCATTTGCAGTTTTGACACAGCATGTTCTACTGGAGCCAATCTTACAGAAAATAATGGTTTCATCTGCAAGTACCTCTGTAGGAAATGCTGGCAAGGGCAGGCTCTCATTTCCAGGCTGGGAAGCAGCATTGCTGGTCTATTCTCTAGCAGGAAAGATTAATAAGCAAACTGGCTTAACTTATGGTTTACAGTAAGGATCACAAACATGGCCCTTTATCAACTCCCACACCAGGTTTAAGTGTAATATTTGCACTACCAAATTTTATGTTACAATTTTCACCAGCCTGCTTCCAAATGTGTATATATGACCACATTATTTAAAGGCTTTATAAACCAGGGTATTTTAGTCCCCCTCCTGTGCAGGTGCTTGTATTACACAGATGCTATGGTGAAATGCTATGTGAGCCATACCTTCAAACTCAGGACCAGAACTCAAGCCAGTTCTGGGCTCCCCAGTTCAGGAGAGACAAAGAACTACTGGAGGCCATGAGGATGATTAAGGGACTGGAGCATGTCTGTGATGAGGAAAGGTTGAGAGCCCTGGGGATGTTTCAGAAGACTGAGAGGGGAGATGATCAATGCTGTTCAAGAGCTAAAGGGCCCCCAGGGGTCAAGAGGATGGGGCCAGACTCTTGTCAGTGGTGCCCAGTGACAGAACAAGGGGCAACAGGCACAACTGGAACCCAGGAGTTTCCATCTGAACAGGAGGAGAAACTTCTTTGGTGTGAGGGTGCCAGAGCCTGGCCCAGGCTGCCCAGAGAGGTTGTGGAGTCTCCTGCTCTGGAGAGATTCCCAACCCGCTCAGATACCATGACCCTGGCCCCCTGCTCTGGGTGACCCTGCTGGATGGAGCAGGGGGTTGGCACCAGAGCATCTCCAGAGGTGCCTTCCAACCTCAGCCATGCTGGAACTCTGTGGTCTTTGTGGCAATGAATAAGGGAATCACAAAATATATTCTCATGCTCCAGCCATTTGAATACAAAATTTAACTAGTAGATAGTCAAACACTTTAATGTAAAAGCACCGATACGGAAAAAACGGCAATGATTAATAGAAGGTAAAACTCATACAATCGGTGGAAAAAAGGAACGCGATATGTTTTTCTGTGTTGGTGCTTCCACTGATCTGAAGAGAAAGGAGGATGGAAAAAAGTGTTTATGGGCCATAAATGGGTTAAAAAAACAGACACAGGAAGGCAGATATTGAATCATGCTTCTAGTTCATGTAGCACAGCATCCATCTTCCCAAGTGTAAAGCAGCAAAAAATCAGCAAAGAGAAAAAAACTGTACAGAAGCCTAAGATGTGATATTCAGGGCAGGTTGTTTTAACACATCCAGTGCTGTTTTTGCATATTTGAAAAATCACAGGTAAATTGACAGTGGAAGGAGATGCAAACATATGCCAAAGGTGGGAAACAGTCAGAGAAGTTACTATTAGGAGCAGAAATAATCACATGGGTTCAGGTACAGAAAGTGGAAGGCAAGAAAATTGTTTTGTGATACAGAAAGCTCACAACAGTCTACTCTCAGAGGGGGCCTGGAGTTTAGCGGAGAGAGGTTTAGACTTTGGCACAGTGAAAATTTCAGATTATATTCTCAGGCAAGTATAAAGTCTAGGAACTGCATTTTAAATGTGATATTAAATTCTACGTTGCCATCCTCCATGGAAAATCATCTCTTTTGTCTCTGTTAATGTGAGTTTAGGAATGAAAAAAAACCCCTCTCCTCTGGCCTTTTTTAATTAGGTTTTCTAAATCAAGTACTCTACTTGATTGTACCTTCCTTTGCTTTTGAAGTGCTCTTTTCATTGTGATTCAGGGATTTTCCACCTTCTTTCTCTCTGTACTGTCAAGAGAGCAAGCAAAGTCTGTGCTCCTGAAAGGGGCCTCAGTTGCTTCCCATACCCAACCTGTTTTACTCTCTTCTGCACAGGGGTCAGAGATCAGAAGAGGTTGGAGAGAGACAGCTTGGCAAGATGGAAATGGGAGCTCACACTGATGGAAAAGGAGGACACAGCTTCCATAGCTGTCCCTCTGTCGTTGGGATACAGGTGGCTTTGAGCAGTCGCAGGCTCTAGAAGACCAGTGTAAGGAAAAATAGATTTCATAGGTAGAGTTCAAATGAAGAAAGAGGGGATTAAGTGCTGGGAATTTCTGGAGGTCATTCATCCTATCAGGTCAATGAAAGGAGGGTGTAAATGTTCCTTTTGACCAGTTTCCAAAGGACGATATGACTTACAGTCAGAACAAGTCTTAATCTTCATTTTCCCTTTCTGCCTTTTGTTTTTGACCCTTCAAACTGGAGAATAGCATCTCCGTGGCACTCTGTGCATGTGCAGAAATTGTCAGGTAGGTTTATTCCCCTGCATCTGTAGATGATGTTTTATGTGTGTGCCTGTGTGCCCAGAAACAAAAGGACACTTGTGTGCAGCTCTGTTTTCTGGCAGCCTATAACACAGACTGTACTTTCATTTGCACAGTCCCAATACTAATCACTGTCTACCCAAAATGGAAACCTCCTGTCTGTTCAACCTGCAGTGTGTGTGAGCTCCCGGGCTCCCTGGTGTCTGTGATTTAATTTTTCTGAGGAAATCTTTTTTTGTAGCCTTCCCAACCTATTAATTTTTTTTAACCCCATTTTTATTGAGCTGCATGAAGTCATTAATAAACTGCCCTGATGCAAGTGATCTTTCTGACTACACCTGCATTTGACACATGATCTCCATGTGAAGCAACTTCAATCCATCTCCTTGTAATCTGCAACTTTCCTGCTGCTTCCTGCAGCACCTTTTTTCTTGTCTCACCAAGTCCACAAAATCACCTCTGATGGCAGATGGCAAAGGGGACTCTTTGGGTGTCCTGTGGGTATGAATCATCCAGTGAAAAATCCTCCCTCTGCTCTGCCTCACTCCAAGAGCTTCCTGCTCCAGTCAGAAAACCACATGCCTCTTGTGCTGCCCCCATTTCATTTTGAGCCATTGGAACAGCATCATCCTTTGGCCTAGCAACGAAACGGTAAAATGCTGGCACCCCCTGGTCCCAGAGTGGCAGCACTGACACCACAGATGTCAGAGTGGTTTAATACCAGGAGCTGCTGCCAACTCTTAAACAATGGCTCTGGCATGACAGAAGGGACCGAAGAGCTTTCCAGCCCCTCAGGCCAACTACTTCCCAGGGATGAGTCCTGCCAAAATCTTTGACCAAATGCGCAGGACTGCAGTGACAGAAGCAAAACCCATCCCAGTTCCCAAAACCTCTGAGACCAGAGTAGTGAGGAGCCAGCTAAGTGTTATCATCCTTGCAGTCCAAAGCCAAATCATCATCCATCCTTCTCCAATTCTGGCTGAGTTTTCTTATCTCATATGGCAGTGAGTTCCAGAGTGTATTCATATCAAGGTTTTTGCTTCATTTTAGGCTAAAATGTGAAGTGTTTCATTATTAAGTCCCTGCAGCAATTGGCAGAACAGTATGAGGAGCTATAGACAGGGTCTGTTCTTCTTGGTAGCTGGGGTGAATGACCACTGAGGGCAGCAATCCCCTAAAAACACTCTTGTAGCACTTTCTACTCCTTGTCCCTCTGTGTTGCTGGTCTGCAAGTAATTCCTCTTGAAGTCAGTAAACTGTCCTTACAGGTAACACCCAGCTCAGTTGGAATCAAGGTGGTGGCAGAGCCGTGATTTGTGTGCTCAGGTTCAGGGGGAGAACACAAAGAAGCCAGAAGGGAGGTAAGGCCACGGTCTTGACTGCAGAGGAGGAACACTCTTCTGTGGTTGCTCATGTGGGTACATGGGTGAGGTGAGGTTTTTAAGATGAGGTTCAGATACAACATCTCACCAGGATAGGTGAGACTTAACGTGACATTTGCAGGTTTCCTGCTATTCTGGTAACAGCACTAAGTGTGCCCAGCTCTACCTTGAGTTACTAAGAGAAGCAGAGAGGGAATGTGTGTCCAGAAGCCACAAAAGAGCCCCCAGGGAAGCTGGGCAGATGTTGTCCTTGCAGCAAAAGTGGTCCCATGAGTATGTCTTTAGAGCTGTTTATAAATTTTCTGTTCTTGGTAACACTTTTGACAAGAGAAAACAGAAGAAGGTTTTGGCTTTTTTGAGAAGTTTTTACTTGCAACCTTTGGAGGCATTCTTATGTCTGAGAAGTAAAAGCTATTTGGGGATCTTTTGGCTGCAATGTTTTGATTGTCCAAGCTGAAAACCACTGGGGAGAGGGAGAAGAAATAAGAGAGGTTTCCTAACTTCTATTATGAAAATTCAATTTTAACTGAAAATTGATATTTGCTGTGGAAAACTGCTGCTTGATGAAAACACACATTTCTGTGGAAAAGACGGTTTGGACAAAACAGCTCTTCTCATGCACAACACTGTGACAGGAGAGCCACGGGGTGAAATTACCTGGTCTCTGAAAATCTGAAATGTAGAAAATCAGGCTGCGTTTACAGCCTGCCAGGATGGGCTAGTTCACTATACACAGGCCTTAAAAATGCTTTTTATTCCTGTCTCTTCTCATAACTAACATCCGCTTGAAACCTGTAGCATTTTGACTCTAACTTCTAGGGCAAGTAAGGATCTTTGTCAGAATCCCATTTCTTCACAGATAAAAAAGAGAAAACAGTCCTTGCAAAATCAGCATTTTCTTAGGGAAAATGTCTGTCTTGCCAGGCAAAAAAAACCCAACCCATAACATTGTTTCCCAGTGGAAAAAATGAAGCAATTTTTTTTTTTTCCTCACCATGGTTAAAATTAATATTGTTTGGTCTGTCAAGCCCTACTGAAGTATTAATTCTCAGTTCCATTCTGCTTTGAACTGCATCCACATGCAGTGGCCATTGCTCTTTAAGTCCTAGTGCAGATGCCTCACACCCTCCTTTCCCTTTTGGCACAGCTGCCAGTCCCATCCTGCTGGCATGTTCTGGCTGAACCACCCCACCACAGCACACTGAACAATGAACAGCAAAGCCTGATGGGGAGAAACCCCCAGAAGAGAACAGGGATGTTCCAGGCTGTTCATCCTGGAAAAGAGAAGACTGAGAGGGGATCTGAGGAATGGTTACAAATATCTTGAGGTTGGGGGTGAAGTAGAAGGGGCCAGTCTCTTTTCAGTGGTGTCCCGTGATAGGACAAGGGGCAATGGTCACAAACTGGAACCCAGGGAGTTCCACCTCAACAGCAGGAAAAACTTCTTCCCTGTGAGGGTGCCAGAGCCTGGCCCAGGCTGCCCAGAGAGGTTGTGGAGTCTCCTGCTCTGGAGACTTTCCAGCCCCCCTGGCTCTGTTGCTGTGTGGGCTGCCCTGGGTGACCCTGCTCTGGCAGGGGGGTTGGACTCGATGATCTCCAGAGGTCCCTCCCAACCTCTATCATTCTGTGATTCTATGATACCATGATGTGATGGCACCAGATTCTCCTGACAGAGGCTATTTCAAGGAAATCTGCTAGTGACTGGGATGTCGCCCTGGGAACTGCACAGGAAAATTCATCTGCAGCAGTTACGTTCAAAGTGACATGTTACATGTTACGTAGCCATGGGCATGCACAGGAGGGCTGAGCGCCTGCGCTGCTTTGTGCTTGGGTTGGATTCGTGTGTCAACATATTACTGGTGAGGAGGTTCAATGTGGTGGTGTTGTTGCAATTAAGAAAACAATTAATTGGAGGTGATCACTGGTCTGCTGTGATCCGATTCAGGTTTTTCTCACGAGGTTACATGCTCCTGAAGTGTGTTGGAGGTTGATCACGGTTTGGAGGGTCTGGGCAAAGAAGAGTTTTGCACACTGGATACCAGGTGCATCTTCAGACCTTACAAGTATACTTCCTTGCAAACGCTGAGAGTTCGGGATTTATTTTCCCATTCTGGGGCAATCTGAGGGGCTTCATCTCCACAACAGCCTGCTCACAAAAGGCTTTATGCTGTCTCTGCCTGGCACTCCTAGCCCTACGTGAACACCAGGAACACAGACCACTCTGGCAGCACTGTAGCTCTCACCCATAGCACTCACCTGATGCTGCCTTTATGCCCAAGGCAGATAAAGATCCTATAATGTATTTATTCCTTCTCAAGATAATCATCTAAAACAGATCAGTTCACTCACACCCTACAAATTTCTGTTTCTCTCCTCACTCGGGGCAATCCAAGAGGATAAGTCCATGTGTAGAAACCCTGCTTTTGCGGGTATCTAAAGTTAATCAGTAGTATCCTGATTCCCAGTTTGGGGAGGAATAGGGGAGAAGAGTGACCTCTACAGCTCAGTCCCTTCCCAGGCCCGCTGTCCCGGGAAGAAGGATTCACTCCTATCTCTTGCTCACACTAATCCTGTCAGTAAAAACAACATCAATAAAAGTAAAAAGAAAAAAAAAAAGAAGCCAACATTATGGAGACATTTCAGATATACAAGCACCTGCATCGCTCAGGATGAAATTTTACTGCTGAAAGCTCAGGGAACTCAAGGTTGCAAATATGGCTAAACATCTAGAGAGGCTGTAAAATGTTACCCAGAAGACTAAATTCTTCTTTCTTTCAATGTTTGAGCAACGTTTAATTCACATCGCTTAAAAAGACAAACAGACTCTACTCTGGCATTTTGAACTTCATTTGCTCAAAAAACAAGATCCTGCAAAACAAACACCCACGAATTAATAAATCTTCCCCTGCAACTGGGACCATTCAAACACAATGATAAAAGACAGGATTTCTGATAAGACTCCTGCCCCTTCCCGGGCAACGAGTAGCATGGAATGGTGGACACAGCTTCGGAAGAGGCACGTTAATTGTTACTACAAACCACTCCACCCTGATGGCATACGGGGCCACCTTCTCCACACTGCTGCTTTGAAAAGTTCGTACCAGCACGTCTCCGATCCCACCCATAGCCCTCCAGCTGGGAGGTTCAGCCCTTACTGGTCGTACACTCTGTCTCAAAGGATCAGGGGGGCTTGTTTGGACACCTGGGACCCAGGGCAGCAGCTGTGCCTTCAGCCAGCGTTTCTTTCATCCAGACCATCTCAGTGTTTCCTCTTTGGTGTCCACCAGGTGGCACAGGCTCCTGGCAGGGGTCCAGACAGCTAACGGGGCAGCAGGTACCGCAAAGGTGATTCCTGCTTTTCTGGACTGCACTAGCCGAGCTAGTTCCTTGTTTTTCTGTCCTCGGGGTAAGCACAACAAGTTTTATGCCCGTCTCAACCAGATTTTCATCACTGTATTACAACAGACCACAAAAGCACGAGTAAAATCCTGGCGCTGCCAAGGCGGGTGCAGCAGGTACCGTATGTGCACCATAAAACCTGCCATCTAAAGAATTACTATCCTCACTTTATTGATCTGTAATTTCAATCTACAGAGACACCACCGACTTGTGCATTCTCAGACCTGCATCACCTACATCATCTTTCTGGTACACTTCGCCAGGTGAGTCAGTCCCCAGCCCAAAGCAAACTACCACCTGCTTTGTATCTGGATTTCCTCACCAAGGGGAGAAGGTGGTTCATTCTAAACTACCACCCGTGAGCAAACCTCCCACAAGCTGTGGAGTGCAGGGTGGAAAACAGCAGCAGAAGCATCAGTGAAGGTTGCTGTAATCTTCTGCGTGGAAGAATTCAGGGGGGAGGATTTAATTTATTAGAATCAATTAATTGACCACGGCTGTCTTTAACACAGTGATTTACTGTGTGCTAATACTTTACTCGTCAATAATGAAACATATTTGAAAAACAATGGTGTGGAGGAGACGCATGGAGGCAGATAAGGAATCGATGCCACATACCATGTGGAAGAGCAAGTCTCCAGCATAAACCACCATTGCAGGTCTGTCGCACCGACTGCTGCCCCCGAAGGACTGTTTCCAGTTCTGTTATCCAGGATTTTATCATTTGGGCACAAAATGTAGTAAGCTGTCCCGGCATTTGGAGACATAACAATTTCTAGGTCCTATAGATCAGCTATTGGAATATTTTACAAGGCGTGTAAGTGTGTGACATCTGCCACATCACTGATGAAGCAGGAGAGACATTAGCAAGTGCCACAGGAATGGCTCCCCTGTCCCCTGAGGCTGCCCCTGTGCAAGCCCAGGCAGGGCCAGGAAGGCCTCATGACCCCAGCGCCTCCTCACCTGCCACCTCTGTGTTGTGCAAACTTGTTCTTAGGTGAGGGCAGAGCACTAGAAGCACTCTAACATACCCCAAAAACAGTATATTACAGCTTTTGACTTACCTTGAGGGTGCAGCCACCTCAGCAAGGGAGCCGCTCTTCCCTGACCCGGCAGCTGGTCACAGGGTGAGCAGGAGGCCCCGGGGCAGCCGATTTGATCAGCCTTTGGGGATTTAAGGGCAAATCCTGACAGAAAGCGGGAATGTGGTCCAGGCAGCCAGGTCAGTTATGATCAGTGGCTCCTGTGGAGCTGGCTGTGTCAGGAGGTCAGGCATGTCTGTCTCCCCGGAGGGAAGGGGCCTCTCAGAGGCCTCCACAGAACTGAGGCCTCCAAGAAGCCTCGGCCCTCCAAGAGTCCTGGAGGCAGGGCCTGAGCTGAGGGAAGCCCCTTCTCCAGGGGTCCTTGTCACCCCAGGCTGGGTGGGTGAAGCTCGGAGGTAGGAGAGGTAGAGGAAGGGGGAAGATGATGGGAGTGGGTGGCTCCTGGGTGTGGGGGCCTTTTGTGGTCTGAGGGAGAACAGAGGTGGTCCCGTTCAGTGATTTTCCTTCCCAGCTCCTCTCCCCCCTGCCCTGGCTGCAGGCAGCAGCTGCTGGCACA